>CAEFZY010064140.1:0-23201 GCA_903066815.1 Brachyrhaphis roseni | reverse complement strand
CGCGCACCGACACGGGGCTTCGCCTTGTTTGCTCGGCGCATGCGCCGAGGTTTCAGTGTCGTCAGACCCATCACTACCAGGGAGTGCTACCCATCTGGTCGCCGTTGAGGAGCGGGCGGCTGGTTGTAGGAACGGGAGTGGCTGGATCGCTACCGAGACTCGCTGGGGACCGGAGGATCGGTCGGGAGCAGCAGAGGACGGCGCCCCACCTTGGGCCAGCTAAGAGTTTATCTCACAGACTTGTTTATTGACTTTGCCATCAAAGGACTGCCTACGCCTCCTTTTAATTATTCACCTTATAATAAATTATTGTCAATTTTTATCCGTTGTTTTAACACTCTGTTCACAATCCCTGCAGTTTATTTATTAAATTGACCACTCGGGTACCACATGTGTATATCCTTCTCAATAGCCAATCGAAAAAACTACCAACAACTTGTATTTTAGGAACTTATCTTTGTGATGAACACTTTCCAAACTCTGGAGTTTGAAAGGCCTCCTTGCCATCACCCTAATATTACTTTCAGGCAGCAGAAACATGTTGGGAAATTCAAATGGTTACACCTGAATTTGCCAGGATTCTCAGTCATTTTGGGCTTTACTGGATTTCCAGCCATCTTAAAAACATCAAAGTTTGCAACATACAAGAGCTTAACTCATTTATGTTTTTTTAAATGGTTTTTCCAACCATCATTTGCTTAAATTTTTATTCATAGCTGTCATAAGTATGTGTCAATTTATTTAATGTATCATTTAGCTCACAAAATGATACATGATGTTCACAAGAATGAGACGAGATTTATTTATACCTTCAGGAAAGCTAAAAATCTCAAAAACTTTTTGTTTACAGGAATAAAGGTTTTACAAATCACAACTTGCGTTTTGAACAATGTCTATTTCACTTAATACAAAGTAGAGTCCAGATAACTAAATTAAATTTATTTTATATTAAATTCAAGATAATTACTTTTCTTCATTAGTCTTATTGCACATCATGTAAATGTGCCAATAAGAGCTGATATGGCTCTTTGGCTTGACCATGAAAAACCTTTAATCCATGATGCCACAGATTTTCTTAGATTTGTTAAAAAATCTACAGCATGCGCGTTGCAACGCTGGGAATCTGTATATAATGTGCACAAATTTAGGTGGATTCTACAATGCGCCTAAATGTGTGCATTTATAATAAATGTGCATTCTAAGTGTCATTCATAACTGCTGCAAATGTTGCAGCAATTACTCAATGGTAATGTTACTTAACCTGCTTGTTGTCTATTGTTACAAAGTCACCACCAGGTTTCCAAGATGGTGAATGTTTACAACTGTCTGTTGATGGAACTGTCAACATGTAATAGAGATCTAACAGAAAACAATTAGCCATTGAGTAGTTTTTTTCACATTAAATCAGTTTGTATACTGCCTACCTAACTGTATATGCATCTATGTGCCATATTAAAATGAGAATAAGTTTGAAAGCAAAACCAGAAGTAATTTATTTTCTATGTATTTAAAAATAAATCTGAGATTCTGTGCAGAAGCAACATACATGCTTTAAACGTGTGATGGAATATTGCAAAACAGAAAACGCTTTGAATGTCAAAAACAAAAGAACATTAAAAACGTAGATGCTCCTCCATACCTGCATTTCACAGACAGCGACTCTGAGCTGGAGATGTGAAGCCACAGCTGGGAATACTTCAGAGCTGTTTTGGAGTACATGCTCAGTGATGACTGCACCCACATCAACATCATACACATTTAGACAAATCAGAAATATCAATGTTAAAGTGGAAAGCAGCTGTCGACAGAAAGAAGCTCTTATTTGCATGTGGACTTGCTGTAATTGCTGGAGGATTTGGTTCTGGATCCACTGTGATCATCTGGTCCTCTTACAGCATAGATATCCTTGTACTCAGATGCCATGAATGCAAAGCTATCTATATGAAACCACTTTCAGAAAAATGAAGTATGCTCAACAAAACACATCTGAAATGAGCTTTTGTGGGGTTTGGCTCAGATCCCAGGTGCATCATTGCAGTGATGTACAGAGGATGTGACGTGTGCTTTCAAAAAGTGCCTTTCTTAACAAATACTGACATTGAGTTCTTAGGTCACCTCAACCACCACAAAAGGTTTGATCTAATAACGGAGAGTTGAGAGGAAGGAAAAGGTAGGGAAAATGGCTTTCACAATGAACATGCATAACCGCACTTTACAATCAAAGACTATGAGCTATAACAATTTTATTCCTTATGCTAAGCCACTCCTTACCCAGAGAAAACATTTGTGTTACTTGGGACAACAGTGGACCATAGACCCCATTTGAGGTTATCCACTCTGGCGTGAATCAATGATGATTTGTGGAGCCATGTAATCTACTGGTGATGCTTTTCATTAGCGGAAAAGCTTTGTTGAGATGCTAATTTCATTTTCAGCAGGACATGGTACTAGTGCCAGTGCCTCATTTAATGACCATGGTGTCACTATAACTCTCCAACAAACTCAATTGACTTAAACCACATTAAAAAATATATTGAACATTATTAAATGCCAAGAATGGAGACTAGATGAAGGTTGCTGTCACAATCTTTCTAACCTCAGCAGATCCACCATTGTTTCTATGATCAGCTACATTGATACAATAATGAATGTTAAAAATGACCCGACCAAGTAATGTGTGCACTGTGTGGTATATGGACATACATTTTCTAATGTAATGTCCCATTCTTCTAAAGAAATGTCTCCATTAGCTTTGAGCTGTCAACAAATCTGTGTTCAGTTTAGTTTATCCCCTTTTGAAATGCATTCTTGAAAGTTATTTTGCCATTGATATTGTCTGTAAAGGCAGAAGTTTCTCATTAATAGCACATGTAATCCAACGTTTAAAGCTGTGATAGAAAGCTGAGGTGATACGCTTTGACTGTAAGCTCCAATTTCTCTGCAGCAATCCCAGTCTTAAATCATAGTGCTTAAGCTTTAGAAGTTTTCCTCTGTTTCCAAATGATAGTGATGACAAATGCGTGACGAAGAAACCATTTACTTTCCCTCAACAGACAGGGGATTAGAAATTTGACAGGGAAACTGATTCAAACGACAGATAAGGAGATGAACAATACTTCAATGTGAGCTGCCTAGGAAAGGATTTTTTAAAGAAAGGGAATCAGATTGTGGATGACAAGAAAGATTTATTCTTTCTTTTCAGTCCAACCATCTATTTCAAACTTATTTAAAATTTGTTCGATGAATGGTCTCTGAGTTAGTTTCTTTTTAAAACTTTTTTTTTATTCAGGAAAGACAGCAGATGTTAACTCTAGTATGTGAGTTAGACCCTTCAGTTCTAATGAGAACTACAAAACTTTTAGCACTGTTGGTAAATTTAGAGGTTAGACATTTTGTTTGGTTACATCTTCCATCTGGAATCCAGTTTCGACATTCATTGCACGCCTGCTAAACAAGACTTAATTCATAGTTTCCTCAAATCATGGATATTGCAATGTAAGTATTTTCATTGCTTTCATAAAAATGCAATGATATCCAATCTGTTTGTTCTGTTTGTCCAACAAAGCAGGAAAGAAGCAATAATTAGTCTCCAGGGGAGCTGAGCTGCTGTTGTCAGGACTTTGTCCGTATTTCTTAGGCCATTTTTTTTTGTTTTACCCCACACATACCTGCTGCATTGATGTAACTGCTTAGACATCACATAGTTTGCGTTTCTACTCTTGCATGGAGTTCAGCAGATTGGCCCTTCTGAATAAGCTGCACTGCTGATGGCAGTGATGCTGATTAGCTTAAATTTCTGTCTGTGTAGAGAAACAGATGGACAGAAATCAGCTGCTCAATGTTGCACAGCCAAACAAATGTGGGCTTCTGGCAGCAGCGCTGGTTTTAATGGTCCAGACATTTGCACAGGTTCACCCAGAGAAAAAAAATCCACGAAAACAGATATTCCTCTTTAATTGACTAAAATCTGTACAAGGCATTATTAATACTTCACGGTAATATCTTTTTGTACGTTAACTAAAAATGTCAAGACAAAGGATTGTACAGAGATTGTACAGAGCAATCTATGACCCTAAAAGTAAAATAAAATAAAATTTTAGATTTTCTGCTAGTCTGTTGACCTGTCCAGGTTGTACCATGCCTCTTGTCTAGTGAGTGTGACAGATGCAGATGTTTTTGTGATTTTTTTTTTGTATATTCACACTCTGTGCAGCACATAGCAAAGAGCTTTTCTTAATTTCTCACTTCACTGCTGCTTTCGTTGCTCAGGGCATTATTAGCTTTTGATTAATTTTATCAAGCAACGCGTTGCTCTGACTCGAACAGAAAATATTATCATTCTGTTAAAATGTGAACCTCTGACAAGATGCAAAGAGAGTTAAACCATTTTTTATACACTGTCAAAAAAAACAACATAACCTCTATTGCTCATGTGTCCTGGTTTAAGTCAGTTATAATGACCAGAATAAATAATAAATGTATTTTTCCTATAATTTTTTTATCGTCAAATTCAAAAAACTTACATGCATTTTCAAAATGTTTGGTAGCATTGATTTAGAGTAACTTTCTGATGACGACACATTGCTAATGTTCTTGTACTTAAAACAGTTTTGTAACTGATTTGACAGTATGAATACTATAACTTTCAAAATCAGCCCCACAGCCAGGATTTGGTACAGAAGCATCAAAATTGATGGAAGAAATGTTTTTGCAATAGAAGAAGTGAAGATGGCAGTTTGTCAACCACAGAAACAGTTTGATTTTCTGTTTAAACTTCATGTTACTCCTTTACCACATGATTTTGTCATCATATATTCACTGGACCTTTGTAGAGACATCCTTAGTCATTTTTGCATTTCAGAGCAGATTTTCAGTGCTGACATAGAAAAAAATGAAATATGTTTTTTTTTTAAATTTTTTTATGTGTGTTAACATAATCATTTATTTATTTTGTTATTTTAAAACCTCCTGGATACCAACATAGAGTGTCCAAAACAGAAGTGAAGACCACCCAAAGACTGAGTTCAGGACAAAGTGAAGTCGATGACAGCAAGAGTGTGATGAAGTTAGATACTGTTTGGATTGAAGGTCCTAACGTTGGAAAGTGTCTAACAGAGAAGATAGCAAATAAGATAGGTAAGGCTGTACAAACTGAGTGCTCGGTGTGAGATTTACCAGCTGAAGGAAAGCATGCAGTTGATTACCTGATGCAGGTTGCTGCTGATGTACAAAGTTATACAGGCTTGGCTTGGCTAGCCAGCCTCATCAAGCTAACGCCATACTGAATTTATCCTGGGTCCGAGTCTTTCCAGACACCAAATGGATTATAATTAATTATCTAATCCCATCTGTCCACATGCATTTCTCAGATGCAGCTTTGTCCTGCTTTCCTGTTTCTCCAGACAAATTACTCACTTGCTACAGAACTTGCAGCACTACAAGACTACCGGATTCATTTTTTCAGATAAAAACAAACATTTCACACCAATTTTAAAGATTTGTTGTAATATTAAATATAGTATATATCAGAGCAAAGTATGGTTAGTAATTACTTGTCATGTAATTATAGTAGGGTGCACATTTTCTTACAAACCTGATAGGCTGGTAATTTTAGAACAAACACCCAGATTTTCAGAATCTCTGTTTCCAAGTTCTCATATTTAGCCTGTTTGGTTTAATAAAATATAAATAAAGGCATTTTTTCAAGCATATAATGTGTTTTAGTACTTGAGGTTGGTATTTTTCTCATTTTCAATGTCTTGTTCTTGTGTGGGAATCAAATGCATTTCTACATGGCCTTGACTCGGCCTCAAACCTAATGGACTCAGAATGTTGCCTCAAAACCAGACAAGACCACAGCTGCTGAATAATTCTTTTCTATTCCTGCAAATGAGTCTGAAACTCTTTGTTGCATTAAACTGCCACTAATAATGTTTACTTTGTAAATGTCAACACTGCCACATGCAGCTAAATTTGCTGAGGAATAAGAGGCAAGAGAGGAAGTGTAAGAAACAGTTTCCAATGCAAATATGTGGATGTTTTTCTGTCTTTACAACACACGGAATGCTGAATGAGCTTCATCCTCACTTATTGCCTCTACTTAGTTTGTCTGCAGCTAATGATGAGTTGTTTAATTTTTATTTTGATCAATGCACTCTTTTGAATTGCGTAGAAGCGACACATAACAGGTTTAAGTTACAAAACTAAATTCCAAGATTTGACCATCTCATGAAATGCTCTTTTCCATCATCTGAAAAGTAAGATTTTGGCAAAACTGCAGACCTACCAAGGCATAGCCACACACCAGAACAGGTCAGATGAGGCCAAAGCTGAACCTTTTGGCCTGCATGCCAAACACGTGTAGAGGAAACCTAACAAGTAGCAATTCATGGTAATGGCATCATTGTGCTGTGGTTAAAGTTTTTCCAGCAGGGCAGAGAAGTTGGTCAAAGTCAGAACGATACAAGAAGCAAAATGTAGAGCAAACTGTGTTGAGAATGTCTCAGCAAAAGACTTGGGGATTGGGACCAAGTTTCATGTTTTAAAAGGATAATAAATCTAAGCAGTGAGGACAACAGATTTTACAATGAAGCATATTTAGGTTTTGGAATGGCCTAAACCCAAATCTAATTTATGCTGATACTTAGAAATTGCTCAGATCACAGATGATCTCTATTCAATCTGACTGAGCTTTAGCTACTTTGCAAAGAATAATGGGTCTTTAAATGTAAGAAGCTGGTGGAGACATATTCTAACAGATTTCCAGCAGTAAATACAGAGAAAGGTGGGTCTGCAAAGTTTTAACACGCAGTGTTTTGTAAAATCCAGACTTTTCAGATTTTTACTTGTGCAAAAGAAAAAGATGGATTTTCCTTCTACATCATAACTATGCACTATCCAGCCATCCATTTTCTTTACACCCCTGTCCCTAGTGGGGTCTGGAGGGGTGCTGGTGCCTATCTCCAGTGAAAGTTTCGGGCGAGAGGCGGGGTCGTCCTGGACACTTTCACAGGGCAAATTATACACTATTTTGTGTTAATTGATCTCTAAAAGTCTCAAAGCATGTTGAAGTTTGTGATGATATGATGATTTGATGTTGAAGGGGTAGGAATACCTTTGCAAGGCAATTTATGTGAAAGGATATTGTATCATCTCAAAAGTCCCCAAAATCATCATGAACACAATTTTCACAACCACATTTATTTTTCACTGAAACCTGTTTTTGGTGCTTTACTTGGAAAAAAAAGTTAAGTTCGCCAAGTTTGTAAAGTATCGGAGAATTCACCAGTAACACAAAAAGTATAAAATTTGTCTTGAGTATCGTTTCAACCACTCAAAGTTGAGACAAAAACAGAGAAGTAAACAGAAAACGTTTAACCCAGGTCACAGCAGGGAGCATGCCTCAAGGGCTGCAGCACTTGTTTGCATCGTGACAGAAAACTATGTGGATAGACATTGAACCGTTTTCCTCATTTCTTTATTCAGGCAATCACAACACCCCACTTTCATCTCCTCTGTGTAGGAAATCCACCCATTTTTAACTTGAACATTACCTCTGTTTTTTTCTCCTGGCACACATGAGTCTGACAGTTAGTGGAGCTGACAGGGGAAATAAAGAAGTTTCATAAAATGCAACACAAAACAAAATATGAATGCTCAGAAGCCCTAGACATTGTGACATATATTCACAGACTAGAGTCAAAATTACATCAAATATCAGTTTAAATTCAATGTTAATGTGGGAGTGGAAAGGTGCAACACGAATGCTGAGTTCCTCATATTGCTGTCTTGATATTTAAAGTAAAAAAAAAAAGATATTTAATATAATCTGCACAACCTTCTGGAAAAGTAGTGCTGCGACATTAGATGAATTGGAGTCATCCTGTGCTCACATAGCCTATCTTTGCTGTTGCTATGTATTTGCCCTACTTAGCAAATATGATTAACAGCCATGTCACATGACTGCTGTTGTCATCACAAAGCTTCCAGTGTAAAATCACCTCACTAGAAGAGCAACCGTGATGTATGGAGCTTTTCATCTCTTGTACAAGTGTTGTACATCTGTGACAAAACCTCTGTGGTGATCTAGCCCACTTGCTGTGCACGAGATTGCGTTGCATGTTTTCTGTTCATTGTTGTTTTACTGATCTAATAACAGACTGGAAGAAGATGATGGAGCTGCAGATATACCACAAACTGCATGGTTTCTACTGCACAACATTTTACCAGAGCTTTGTCTAAGCCAAAAAAAACAACAACCAAAAAACAGGTTGATTCATGCAAATTAATTTTGTACACTTTAATGTGGGTTTAGATATATTGTGAATTTTCTCATATCCAGCGATATTCAAAACTTTGCACACTAGTATATTTATGTACCTCGTTAAATCCTCAGCAAGATGGACAGAAACCACTTTTGAATGAAATCAGAAAACATTCAGTCTTGATGACTGAGAACTTTTCTTTTTGGAGTGTGGTAGAGTTAATTTAAACCGGTTGTCTTTCTGGCACAGAAACCTTTAAGCATAGTCAATATATTTTGGAAAGGGTTCAGTTTGAATCTTGTTTTTTAATGTCAGCTCGCTTTGCATAATTTAAGTTCAGTTTTGATGTGTGTTTCAGATAATTTTCAAGTTGGGATACCCAGCTATGTCAAAGTTTCAACTTTTTAATTTGTTTTTTTCTGCATTGTTTTCATGGCAGAACTAAAGTAATATTCGTCAACCTGCTAAAAGACAATTATCTAAATGTTGCATGTGAATGGTTGAGAAAGTCCAGTATGTATTCAGACTTCTGTGTCTACCCATTTGGCTTTATTTTAACTTAAAGTTGTTTATAATTACCACCTTAAAGAAAGAAAGTTCAAAATAACGCCACACTGGTGGTCATGATCAGTGCAGCTATCAGCACTACATGTTTAAACTGGTGTCCAGGCTTTAGTCTTAAGAAAGGTGACTTATAGGTATTTCTGTTCTGTGGTCATTGTGTATACAGTATGGTGAATAATTTATGTTGCAGTCAGCCATTGTTTGAAACTTGCAAAATAGGTAATAAATTAGAGTCTGACAGTGTGTTGCGTCAGAATTTCATTGTCCTGCTGAAGCATTGCTACTGGCTGCAGCCCCAGTCCACTGCATGCTTATTCAGCCCCAAGGCAATACAAGTTGGCGAGGCATTTTCGTTCCATACATTTCCGCAGTATGTTTTTCCACATAGACAGCCAAAAAGTTTTAGTCTCAGCATCTCTACAGAATTGTTTTGAACCACTTGAAATTACCTACAGCTAATTCCACTAAACCAAACAAGAAAACATTTGTTTAAACTTCATCAAAAGTCAATTAAGTAAATGAAAATGTCATTTTTTTTTCTGTGATGCTGGTACTGACTAATAAATAGTCCTCAAATGTCAATGTCTTGCAGAAAATTTTGACCTCACCTAAAATACTGATGTCAACTTACGTAAACTTAGTAAACTATTTGGCTTGTGTTCATTTATAATAGTCGATATTGTGCCAAGAGGTAGAAAATAATAAGATGAGTCAGGGCATCAGAGGTGAGCCAAAGCTGATGAAGATTACTTTTGTTTTGCCATAAAACAATGCATTGTCTGAAGCATTTTGCTACAACCTTTCATTAAAAGTTTTAACCTCTGGGTAGTGACATATTTAACTATTTTTATCCATCTAAATCTGTCTTAACGTACAGAAGCACTTATAAAATTAGCTGGAAAACAGTTGGATCCCGTCTCCTGTTTATTCATGCAGAAAGAAGACTCAGGGACTTAAGTCTCCAGTGTCTTGTGCTGGCCTAGATAGGATTACAATCAAAGGGAGCCAGAGCAAGGAGCCCATCCCCTTTGCTGCAAACAGAATGAGTAAATGTCTCTGCCTTCACTCTCCCATCTGAGTCAAGACAGTAAAGTGCTACTGTTCCAATTCTGAAAATCCCGAACCCAGCTTACACCTCACAGACGTCATGTTTAATGAATGGCGAATGGCAAAAACATGTGCGAGAAAAAGAACAGGAAATGAAGCTAGGATAAGAGCCGTGTCCAAAGCAACTCCGTTTATTTAATTAGAGCAAAGTGTTCCCCGCCGCTGGATGCTGTGGAGAGGTATTGGTTGTTTGAAGTCTGGTTTAAAAATAACTCGTCTCAAGAAGAAAGCAACACATGGTACAGACTCATCCATCCTTTCCCCGCATCAGCCTGCGAAGGCATAGTCATCTGTATCTGTCCGCTTCAAAACAGCCACAAACATTTGAGCACAGATGCGACCAGCAGAAACAGGTGCTTGATCTACTGCCACACATGTTTATCACTGAGGGGGCTTTGAAGCAGAAGGTTACACAGAGGACCTTGGTTTCTATCTCTGCAGAGAGTCTGGAGTCCATGCAATTAAAGAAAAATGTCACCAAAGGATCATCTAGAATTCGTAGAATGTTTTGAATTGTATTGAAAATGGACAAAATTTTGCCTTTATGCAATCAGGCCAAATACGACTTAACTGTGTTGGAGTAAAGTAAATGAACAAGAGTAGCAGCATATAAAAATCTTTGAGTTGGAGATTAGAAACAATGCATCAAAGATGGCTTTGATGTAAAATATTGCTGCTGAAAAAACAAGTAATCAAATTCAATTACAGGACGTAAACTGAAAGACGGAGATAAGACTTCCACAACTACAGCATCCCCCACATTTACTCCATGTAAATATATTTAAAAAACCTTCACAGAAATGTCAGTGCCACAATTATTAACGCCTTAGCAACTCCTTTAAAACAAATGGAGCTGAAGCTTTTTAAACCACACTCTCTTCTTATGTTGCTAAAAAGGTCTGGGATCTTTTAATGAGAAATTTCTGACTTTAAATTTTTCAGTTAGCCACTCTTGAAATGGATACAGCCCAGAAAGTATTATAAAAAAACAGATATGTGTTGATGTTAGAGTCAGGAAATTGCCCCTTTGAACCTCTCCATATGTATAGTTGGAGAAATAATTGAAAATATAAAACAAGTGGAACTGTGACAAACAAGACTGGATAGAGATTCATGTTTATTTTGCCAATACACACGGTGAGGAAGAACCATTGGAGAACAGCTGTGCATTACTACAATAAAAGCTTTTTTAAGGCTTTTTACATATTTTTCTTCAAGAGAAGTGCCTGAAAATGTGTAGGGTACTGTTTGTGGTTTGTGGGTGACTCTTTGACTATAAAAAGAGATGACAGTGAAGGAGCAGATGATTAACACTAGAACCAGCAACAATCTCACACCTGATTCAACTGATGCAGGAACCTTTTAAGAGACGCACTTTGCTTTTCCTTTTTCCACTTTCCTAAGCCACAAATATAGAAACGCTTCACCAGTAAAGTTGGCATTTTGTGCATGTAATGTAACGCCATTTTATTTTTGTATATGCTAAAAAATTATGCATGATGTCACCAACTCCAGCACTACCTCTGGTTCTCTCTCTGTTTGGCAAAAAAAAATCCCTTCAAAAAGAGTTGGAAACTCACAAAAAAAAATCCTAAAAACAAATACTGCATCCTTTTCCCCCTGGCCCCAGATAAGGATGGATGGATGGATGTGAAACCTTTGACACATTCAGGTTCACTGTATTTATTCTAACAAAAGAATAAATACATATAGCAGCTTCTGCTGGACCATAGCAACATCTTCTGCCCTTATACATTAAATAAAATACAAGAAATAACCCTAAACAAACTACAAAGCAATAGCTCCCAATGAGAAGTTGGCAGCTTTTAACATTGTAAAATTAATCAAGGCTAAAATGGGCAACATTAATAATTGTAACAGTTAAAAACGTCTACAAAACATAGCGGAATTATTCGTGAAACATTGTGCATGATTAAATTAGTCTAAACTATATGTTAAAATATAATATTTTAAATAAAACACAGAGCTGGTTATACATACCACAGTTACAGACAGACACCACAGATATCACAGTTAAATGTCTGGAGAAGCAACTTGTTGACAAAATAAATAAGAAGAATAAATAAACTAATTTGGACAAACTTCACATCTGTAATATTGTTAAAATAAAGCTCTGTTACAGATTCATGGATGGATGGGTCACTAATTCTGAAAAGTAAATTGAATGTATGTCTCTGTTTATTCTCAACAGGTGGCACAGTATCTAGCCAACTGCAATGCAGCAGATGATTTCAATATATACACGCTTTGAGCCAACATTATTTGTACCTCGATGGCACAATTTCTGCAGGTGTCCATTTCTTTTTGCTGTTTTGTTTTGATGTAATGAGTCTTTTTAGCAAGGTTCTCTCAGCATAATGTATCTCCAGGCAATTTTCAGCAACAGGTGCAAGATAATAAATAATTAAAACAACAAAATAAGTGGGAAACAAACTCAGAAACAGTCATATTTAAAAAGTTTGATGAGAATTGACACTCGGATTAAAAGTTACTTTTGAAAAAAAAAGAGAAAGTTCTGAGTTGGTGTTAAACATAATTTCCTTTAAAATGTATATTGATTTGTTGTAAGATAATCTCAAATGTCATGTTTTCATTGAAAATCACAGTAAAGAAAAATAATAGGTTTGAAAACTTCCGTTGGTGATAAATTTGCATATGCAATGTGTTTCACTTAGTGAGTTGAGTTGTTGAGATAATTAATCATTTAATCATTTTGTCATATTTTTAAATGGATCTGTTTGTAACCTGTTGCTTAGAAAAAGCATGAACATGCCAGATGAGTACTTCTAAAAAGAAGCAAGAGGAAGAAGAAAAGCATGAAATGATTGTCTCCACTGTGGTGGAGTAATTGTATTTTTACTCACCTGGAGGAAATAGGAGCAAAAATGAGTTCAGTCTAAACCTACAAAAATTGCTATTATCTGTCACCATTTACACACAAGTCTGACACCAATAACTCGATTTTCTTCTTTACACACGTCTCCCCGAAGCTTTTTTTTTATGAGAAATCCTTTCACTATGATGGGTCATTTTGCCATATTGAACCTGATACCGCTAATGGAACATTGCTGGGAACTCTAGTTAACATCAAACATTTCTCAGGGAGAAGCGGAGCTGCTGCTGGCAGAAAGTGTTATGGATTGATTAGGCCCGACCTGTCTGAATTGCCTCAGGTAAGGATGCAGCAGGCATACAGACTCTGTGTTATAATTGTGATGAAGCAGCTGTCCTTGGCAGAACTGATTTGGATTACCTCTTGTCTTCGTTACCATGACAGCCTAAATGAAGAAGCATTCAACATCTATCCTCAAGTGGCACCCGGGTTGGGATTCAAAGTAGGTAAACATATTTTAATTGCACTAGAAATCATAGATCTTCCCTACTTAGCTGTTTATGAAAGAAAAAAGAATCTTATTTACTTTAGTATTATCAAATCCAGTAAATTTTCTTTCTGTGCCTTATTTTCCAGCTCTCTGTCACACTGATCAACAGTTTTTCATGTCATCCAAGCGTTCTCTTGTCTTGTCTCATCGTTTTAGTTTCCTTCTTTTTCTGAGTCATGCATTAGTGTCTCTTCCCTTCACCCTGACTCATCCACGCCTCCTCAGAAGGCAGGGCACTATAAAGTGCCGAAGTGGATCAAGAATTAATGTATTTGCCTTCAGTAAAAGTTGTTGAGGAAAGTATGCTCATTAGGTCTTCCTGGCTGCCTCTGCAGAGCCTAAGATGAGCACAAGGAGCACAGAGAGGAGATTGGCGGGGTCATTATCTAGCCTGTTGCTACACTCCGCACTTCAAAGTGGGCTTGCTGGAGCTGTCGTTGCTGCTCTGTGCAGCTGGAGCGGGGTCTTGACAGCTAGGGAAGGCGTCGATGCTGTACTAGGGAGAGGAGTGAAGACGTTATAGGATTTATTAAAAAAAAGAGGCTTAAAACTTTTATTCTTTGCCTGTTTTCCTTCCCGCACACCTGTGACTTTGTATTGCCTGGCACAGGGCTTTTCCTGTTCTGTCTGGTTCATTGTGTTATCGTGTCCCAAACAAGATAATTTCACATGATTTCGAGTTACTGGAACATCAAAGTGTTTAAACGAATCCTGGAACATCATCTTCTTGACTCAATGTCTTCACCTTCTCTACCATGACCTTGTCCACCACAGGTGCATTCACTTTTCTTTACCTCATCGAGTTTTCCCTTACTCCCCAAGCAATATCACCATTTACAGGGTATTTCTTCGCCTCCATGCTCTTTTGTCCTCCGTCGTCCCACACGCTGCCGCTTTTTTTCAGTCTCTTCCCTTTAATGACGATGAAACACGCTAAAGTGCAGGTCCCGACATTTTATGGAATGAAGATTAATCACAATAAATGATGGGCTGCTTTTTTAAGTGCGTGTGACAGCACAGAGATGCATGACTGAGCATACATTTACTGGGGTTGTGTGTGTGCTTGTGTATACGCTGTTGGCTTAAAGGTTGTTTTTATGGTGCAGTTAAGGGCCCTGTAAACTAGAACTTTCATCTTCTTGCCTAAACGTTTACTACATTTTGTTGCTTTTTTCTGATCTCTACCCATGAATGTTTGTAGGATCATAAAAAAATAATTAAAGTAATAATAACATCTTAAACATTAGTCTTCAGCAAATACCAATGTTTAATGCTAGTCTTTTGTTTACATCTTAGTGGTTGTAACTTTTCTATGAAAGCTTCTGAGTTTGACTTTGTCTCTGTTGTGGTTGTTTCTGGAGACAGCCGTTTTACAGTTTTCTATTTAATCTGCTTTAGTAGGTGTACTAACAGATGGTATATATGTGCATGTTGTGTGCAAATGCATAATTAATCTGTTTTTCATTAAATGCAGCTTATTTCTGTTTCTCTATGATTAGTCAAAAGTATGACAGTCTTCAATGCTGGTATTTTAAAAATCAACTAATTTTGAATAAGATTTGTTGATTTTTCCTGTTTGAGGTGAGTTAGCATGAACAAAAAAAAACCCAACATACTAGGTCTGTAGGTTATTGTGGAAAAACCAGCTGTAAAAAGCACATTTATTGTGAATTGTCCCAATTGAGAAAAATGAAAGAAAACTTTAAGTCAAAACTGGATGGATGGAATTGATTACAATGCGATTTACGTCTAGTTACAAGTTTTTTGCTGTAACTTTAACCATAATAATCATCAATTTTCATACAATTACACAAGAGAGGAGCATAGTTTTATATTTATGACTCTATAAACCAAATCCAAAATAATTAATGTTGCCTCTACATTGTGAGAGTGGAAAGGCAAAAAAAGAAAAAAGCATTTATGTTGACTCAGATTTTTTAAAATGCTGTCATTGTAAGTCATTCAAGAGCAATGCAAAATATAATGTGAGAAGACTATTTTCTTTTGTCATGTGGGAAATGTAACAATATGTGACCTTGATGTGATGCTGTTATAACCACGCTGCGTTAGCAGGATGATTGCTCCCATTTGGATCTTCAAACAGACCCAATATCTGCAAAATCACTTTAAATGACGCTTTAACAAAGTTGTAGCAAATAAACAACCTATACCTGTTTATTATTAATGCGTTGTTTATCTACAGTTTCTAGCATAAGTATGTTCTGTCCTTATAGTTTTAAATATCTTCCACATTAAAACCACAAACGTTCTGCTATCTAATTTATTCAAGGATGTAAATACTTGGAAAGTTTAAGGAAGACGATGCATGGCCAGAGGAATATTTTACAAACAAAAATCTGAAGCGTGTGCCATGAATTAGTGATCAGCCCCCTGACTGAACACTTCATAGTGCTTCACAGCGATTAAACCATCTCTACCAGCTTCACACATCAACCGCTTCTGTTCTGCCTCTCAATTGGTTAGACTCAGTCAAATTTCTGATCTGTATCTGTAAATAACATGCATTTTACACTCTTGCTAGAGATTTTAAATAGGATTTAGGTTTGAACCATTCAAAGCATGAATATGTCACCTTGTGGCTCAGGTTGTGTGGATGGTGAGCTGGTTTGCAGCCTCTATCAGGTCCCTGCTGAAGAGAAGCATCCCCGGCATGTTGCTGCCACCACTGAGTTCTGTGAGGGTTGGTTGGATTTAGCATGTTGATTGCTTTTTTTATCCTCTAAGGATAATGTTTTGCATGTAGGCTCCATGGTTCCTACATTACTTCATTTTTAAAGACCTACAGTTACATTGGGTATTTGTGCTCCTTTCTGGAGGGCTAGACATCAGTTCAGATGCCTAGGCAACAGATTATTCTGTCAGTTTTGGAAGAAGATTATGTGACATTGTAGGTTTACAATCATTTTATTTTAAAATTTTAGACCTAACAATGCTCTGTCAGACCTTTAAGTACAAAGTAAACCCTATTTTGACCTTATTCCTGGCCTAAATGTTGTGTTCCTTGGTTTTCATGATGTTAGCACACCCCTGAGGTCTGCAGAACAGCTGGCTTTATTCTGTGATCAAATCAAAAAATAGTTATCATTTAGACAATTTCTAAAGTAAAGGTGGTCGAATACAGATGCATGGCACACTTTAGACATTTTGTAACTTTGTTTTAATTCCTGCATTATTTTCAATTCAGATACCAAAAAATGCAAAATGTGTATCAGATACAAATCCGGCTATCATTTACAGAATATAGGCTTGTCTTGTTTTTAGGTGGCAACTCAACGTTGCTGATGTTTGAAGTGGAAAACTGCAATGAAACAAATTTGTGTTTACTGTTTTGCGGCTTAAAGAGGAAGGGATACTTTCTTTCTAAATCTATGATTTCAAGCGACAGGTTGCAACAAACTGTTTCTTGAATTATTAAGCAAATCTATTCTGCAGCCTCTGATGTGGGATCAGAATGTGTGCATAAATTATTTCTGAACGGACTTCGACAGACAAAAAATGGAAACCGTGACTTCTACTGCTTTGCTTTTACAAAATAGGCAAATAGCACTTCTAATCAGGATGCATTCTCCATTCAGCCTCTTGCAAAAAAGGTGATACTCAGCAACTAGTGAGGGGCTCATTACTTCAGCCTGAGTGTTTGTGGGCTCGGGCTTGAATAATGAGGCTATTATGGAGATATCCGCCAAGAAAAGCTGGAGAGGTCTTCGCTCCTGCAGCTGAAGTAGCCTGCGAGGCCTATTTCTCCAGCAGTAAAATAACCTATTGCATTTAAATATATACATTGCATTGTGTCTGGAGGCTTTCCGAAATGAAGTTGATATGATTTTTAAAGTAGAAGTTGCACAAAAGTGTCCATCATTACTTTCTGAAGCATGTAATGAAAAAATAATGCTCTCTGGTTTGAGGGATTGTTGAGAGTTTAGTTTTAATACTCGAGCAGATGCGCTCAGAAGACATTAAAATTCTCAAACGAGCAATACTGGTAACGGTTTGATGTGTCAAGTTGTTTTCTTAACAAGTTCTTTCAGATGACATCAAAGAATTCAAAGGGAAACTGGAGTCTTCGCTCAATACTCATGTTGTGTATCCCTGTTTCCGAGCTCTCCTGCCTCATTGGGTTCATTTCCAAGATGAAGAAATGGAATATCGAGGCTATGGGCCCAGCTTGACTCCACTGGGAGTTGGGCCTCATTATCTGAGAAGCTGCTTACACTCCAATGCTTCGTTCATTTCAGATGGTGAGGAAAAAGAAGAGCGTCGATGAATTTAAAATGCTTTGCAGATTTGAATCAAGGTTTTTTTTGTTTTTTTTTAACCAAATGACTATTTTGACAGAATGATTAAGCACATGCACATCTTAACAATAGATATATACAGTATGGCCATAGTGAGAGAACTTACATCCCATTTCAGTTTCAGTTTTGTATTTCAGGATATAGTAAAAATGATTAATCTGTATCACCTTTTAGAAAACTTTAAATGCAATTTGTAGTTTAGGCGTAGGCATAAATTTCACACCATCATTATTATATTTAGTAATTATCTCAGGTTTATGTTACAAACTACTATATTATGTAGTGTAGTTATTTTTCACACATGCCTTTTTAATATTTACTTTATTTTAAAAAAATAATATAGAGTGTATAATAGCTTGGGTTTTATACACTTAATGTTGCATTCCATCCTTTCAAGATCTCTTCACGTCCCTGAGAATTAATTTCAAAACTCTGAAGAGTTCAAAGCTGAGGTAATGAAATATAGATTGATTTTGGCCACATTTTCCCCCACTGAGTGGAATTTGTAAAACAATAAGCTAGAAAAACGAGTATTGCAGAAGGCTGGCTTTCAAATTAGCGAATATCTATAAGTCTTTGAGTTTTGTTTCACACATTGTTTGCAGTTTTGTGTTACTTTTGCAATTCTGAGAATTGTTATGATTTCCATCATCTTTTTTCTTTTTAAGTTATGATTTTTTTTTTAAATAAACTCAGTAATTTTACTAATTTCTCCACCTGGAATGTCTTAGTCTATCTCCCCTTGGCTCTGCTTTACCCATTTGTTTGACATCATATTAAAGCTATTTTTTTGTTTCATGGTTGCTTCTTGTCATTTCCAGGTCACTGTTTTGCCCTTAGGATTTCAAAATCACACACTTTTGCAGCTACTATTTTTACCATTACTGCCTCTTCTGCCTTGACCTCTTGGTTTCTAATCATAACTGCTTTATTAAAAACAATACATCTAATACGACCAAGACCAGTTTTATTGGCAATTACAAGAGAAAAAGACACTGGTCCATGACCTATAAAGACATGAATAAACCTCATGCTTGTCTTTTAGTGAGACTACAGATTTAAGAGTCAAATAAATATCAGACTGGTCCTATTTATCTTAATTGTGCATGACAGCTACCTTGCAGGACAGATGTGGCTCACAAATGAATATGTTTTCCACACATAGACACTGTGCTTGCAAATGTCCTCCAAGAGATAAAAAACGCTCCAGGAAAAATGCAACCCTTCTAAAGCTGTTCTGTTATTTTACTAACATACATTAGAACATTATTTGGATTCTTTTCCCTGCATAATTCAAATAATGCCTCAACTTCCCACTTGAATACCAAATATTACATAATAAATGTGCCTTCTAAAGATCAGATTAATGGAATTAATAATGTGTAATATTATTACCACCTAATTATCTGTTTGTTTTTGTTTTGTTGCCAAATTAGTCCTGACCCTTTAAGCTGCAAACTCCACTACACTCCTCAAGGTGTGTTGTGACGCCGAGATTCTGACTGAAGATCTTAAAGTCTCCTTAAAAGTCTCATTGAAAGACTTTTCAAGACTTTAAAAAGTCTAGAAAAATAGTCTGATCCTCTGCAGATCAGAGTTGTTTATCCAGAACATCCCACAGACGCTTAATTGGTTTGACATCTGGAGAATCTGGAGGCTTTGCCACTTGGCAGGATGAAATATCCTGCTGAGTTATGCCACAGTCAGGTTTGCGACAACACCTAATTCTGTGCTTTTTGTAACATCCACTTCGAAAATAGGAAATTAAGTTTCTCAGCAGAATTTTTTCAAAGGCCTTGACTAAATCCTAATTCACATCGTACCTCAGAATCAAACTAGTAGAGCACAGCAGGCCTGCAAAAAAGTGAGGACTGGGTAAAGGTTCTCGCTTTCCACAAATGACCTCCCTTTGTTGGTAAAAAATGTGAAAGTCGTTCTCTGTATGTAGCATTTACAAGAACACAGACACACACACACCCCCACACACACACCCCCACACACCCACAGTCCTGCCCTTTGGATAAAGCAAAAGAAAAAGTGACTCATTAGACTAAACCTCCTTCTTTCATTGCTTTGTGTTTCGGTTCTGAGACCAAACCCACTGATATGCAGCCATGCAGCTCTATTTGTATCAAACTGTGATGTACTTAGTATTTTTGAGCTACACTGTATCAGGGCCAACATTAACTTATTTAGCATTTTCACCTAAAAAGTTCATCTTTTGGACTAGACCACATACTCCTCCTTTATACTCCCAATTACGCATCAGTGAGCCGTGGCTGCCCACAGCCTTTTTTCCCTTTCACCACAGGTCCTTCCTTTGATATACAATGTTACTACTGACCAATTAGCCAAGATGTCACATATTTGTACTTTTCAATTTGACTCAGTATATTCACCAAATTTTCCTTCTTCTACCCACAGACAAAATGCAAGCACAGATATGTTTTCTCTCCTGGGGGGTGCAAGAACAAAACCCCCATCTGTTCTTGTAGCCTGAATTCTTGAAATTGAATTTTAAAACATTTTGAGCAGAACTTTTCCCTTCGTGAGAGTTCTGACCTTAGATATTGTGAAGTATGAAATGTCTCAGCCAAAAGAGATGTTTTTTATGTTCTGGACACTTTAAGTAAATGTTCTTGTGGATCATTTACGGGGATTTACATATCAACTACAAGAACTCTGCTGTTTTCTCACATTTATGTTACCTTTAAGTGGTCATAATGTAATGCTTGATTGGTGTACATGTTAAAAATAAGGAAAAATCAAGTTCCTTTTACCCTTGTTACTCCTTGTTTATGAATCCATTTGGTATCAGGACCACTTGGTTGGAATCATTAAAGCCCTAATGGAGAATCCTGACCAAAACGACAATTCACCGTAACAAAAACTTTCAAAGCAGACTTGTAGAAGCCAAACAGTAAATAAACTACTGATTTGTGTTTATTTAAAAATGGTTGTTTTCTGTTTCTCTCCTAAAATGGCGAGACTCATGAGAGAAATGTCAAGAATAAGACAAATCCCCACATATGGATTCAACTGCTTAATCAGATAACTGTTATCTGTGTCAGAGATTAATACCAGAAGGAATAAAACCTTACATTCGAATCAACACCACAGAGAAATCTACACTAAGCCCTATGGATCTCCTGCAAGAAGCATTTTTAACACCCATTTGCAAACAGTTTTCACAAATACAACAAATGCTAAATTGGTTTGACCTGCAGCAAAGGGAAAGAAGCCCACTCTGTGTACATAAAACGAGTGCTCAGAGGAAAAGGAAGGAGAAAAAAAGCCTGTGAATGTATTGTGATGATGCCAATCAAAAATGAAAGCACTTTTTCCTCCAATCTTAGCGTTCTTTGCACAAACCTGCGTTCACCTTTCAACACCAAAGAATTCCTATTTCCAAATTGGAAGCATTTTCTATCCCAGGCTAAAATGGTCTTAGAAATGCTTATTTTGAAAGATCAAAGGATTTGCCTTAAGAAGTTAATATGAACGTGAAAATCCTTAACACTGTGCACACAATAAAAAGAAAGGCTGAATATCCAACACTAACAGGAGGGAAACGCATTTTTAGCACATCTGAAAGCAATTTCCTGTATTTCAGGATGACGCATGGTAAAACGATGCCCACACAGTGCTTGTAATAAAATATTTAGAAGAAAAGAAAAAAAAAGATCTATTTTCTTGGATTCATTAGAAGAACTCATGAGATGAATTGTTCAAATTTTTTCAGATGAAAACTACAATTAATTCAGCATGGGGTATTTTCATCAGAACTTCAAATAACAGACTTTTGACTGTAGAGCGCTGTTTAATTTCCCCAGCCTGCCATTATGTTTGCTTTCTTTCTCATTGAGACAAATTTACTGTTAATGAAGAATATTTTTACACAATGGGAGATCAATGAGCACGGGAGATAAACGGAAAAGGCAGCTGAACAATTTAAGAGCTCTGAAAAGGGAGCGAAAGAAGGGAAATTGCTCTCCCTGCTTAGCTATTACCAATGCATGGAGCATGATACCATGCAGTCTCAGCAAAGACTAGCAATGTTTCACTGTGGCATTTGGGTAATTGGCTAGGGAAATCGTTTGTTGCAATTAATAAATTAAAGGATTTTTAGTGCTGGGTTCACTCTTTCTTCTCCTTGGAGACCAGACACCTGAACCACCGCTGCACTTTTCCTTTGACCCAGCAGCAAATTTTATGTCCATGTGATTCTAGTCATGACCTTTAAGCAGATGTCACTTTAGCTTCATTAGTGCACCTTTGATAATGCCTCCAGAGACTTGTAGCTTAGCATCCGGATCGGCTCCAGCAGTGGCAACAGCAGAGAGTGTCGCCGTGCTCAGCTGGAACCTCTGAGGCCGTTATGTCCCTCACAATGCAGCAGTAATAAATCGATGAGGTGCAGAGCCAGAGGTGCACAAACTCAATATGAAGTTTGTAGAAATGGCCCAGAAGCTGCAGGAGAGAATTAAGAATCAGACTGTGCATTGAAATGTCAACCTGGAGTCTTCTGCACCTTAAAATATCTTGATGAGCACAGACTGAGAATATTAATGTCCTGCATTGTTAGAATAAAATAACTCACAATGGAAAGGAAAGGTTTTTCTTTTCTCCAGGCTCTCATAAGCCCATTCGTATGAGTAGTAATATCACAGTTTGACAGTACAATTTTTCTAAAAAGAATTAAAACAGTATTATCAGCAAAGAAGGGTGCTGCTTTAAAACTTTTGCACATCTTCATTCATTTGTTTAATTCTTGGAGCATTTTTTTCTTATCACAATCACAATATATTACATATTAAAAATGTTTATCCAGCTCTAGGCTTTCTATAAATTGAGGTTTGTTTTCAGTTGAAGAAAGCGAATAGGTGATCATATTACTATAGGCATAAAAAATTTATGCATGTTTAGCTATTATTAACGTTTCATGTAAGAACACCTTAGTTCAACTCATCAAATTGCCTGTCTTGCTTACATACCAAAACTATTACACCTTTCCTTTAAAAAGAAAACAACAAACAAACAAACAAACAAAAAAATAGAAACCTTGCAATTCTTCTAATGGTTCCCTTTTTTTTTGTTTTTTTTGGTCTCACTGTTTCTGATCCATCTCAGTAATCACTTCTTACATTCCTGAACAGATCTAGAATTTTCTTCTGTCTCCTTTTTGTTTTTCTTTTTAACTCTGTCTCTGATGTTTTCTCTAGTTAATTCAAAGAAACTCATTTGGAAGGTATGACTACAATTTAGAACGTCAACACAGTTACATCCAATATTTTGAGGAACAGTTTTTTTGTTTTTTTTTTAAAGACTTTTAGGATAGATATTTTTGCCACTGTGATTAGTTGAGAATGACAAACGTCCATGGTTAATGTCCCACACCATGACTGTACATGTATTTTTTTTTCAAAGTTAGAAACATATCACAATAAAATTATAAAACAGCTGAATTTGTCCTTCAGCTGAATATGTGGTGAAATGTATGGCAGCTTTCTTTCAGCCATTCAGATTATATTCTCATTTGAAAAGGG
>CAEFZY010064137.1:0-48004 GCA_903066815.1 Brachyrhaphis roseni | reverse complement strand
TTCCACAATTGTAGGAGTGGAGACGGGCTCCTGAAAGGGAGATGTTATGAATGTTCATTTTCACATTTCCAAGCTAACCTTGTTAAGGGCTTGGTTTGTTTTCTGCACACTTGCAACAAGAGGAAGTTCAAATTATAGAGCCTGGTTTATAAATATGTTTACCAGAGATGTTGTCATAAGAGTTGAGTCTGACATTATCACTGTATGAGCTTGAAGCTGATTGTCTGTACACTTTTTCACATGTGTACAGACATGACAGAAAAGTGCTAAAAAATCTGATTTTTTAAATAATATTGGGCAGGAGTGACTTTAGCATACTCCTGTCCAATACTTTGGATCTTTAATCTGTCATCGATTATTTGGTTGGATGCTTATTCAAAAGCCAACATGATCTACATTCTTGCAAAGTCTTGAAACAGATTCTTGATCAGTTTTAGGTCTGAGCTTTCTCACACATATGAATATGCTTTAATCTAAATCTTTGCATTGCATCTCTGGCTGTATGTCAAAGCTTGTTTTCTTGCTGGAAGGTAACCCCACTTTCTGCAGCCTTCAACTGGTTCTTCCACAGTTGTACAGTGTTTGGCTCTTTGATAAGTTTCCCTGCAGGTGTTTTTACAGGGTGCTTCAAATCCTTGAAAACACGTAAAGTTAAACACGTTTTCAGGATCTCAAAAGATTTAAAATTTTAGATCAGGTCCATTAAATTGCTTGAAATTGTAACAGATTCAGTTTTGTGACACTTAAGCATTTGTGATGAAAAAAAGTTACCCACTGCGCTGAATTATAGTGCGCAAGTGTTGACTAACGTGTCGCATATATGGGATAACACTGTGTCCAAAAGTCTGCAATTCAGTGATATGACATTCACGAACGATCCGAGTCTTCTGAACTTCTCTTTACTAAGAAGATAGGACTGGAGCCTCACTGAGATTTCATTTAGTAAAGATGGATGAATAGAAAAACTGCATTTTAAAATTTTTTTTTAAAAGAAAGATAAGTATTATTTGATGTGCTACAATTTGTTTATAACCTGAAAATCTAATAAAATATGTTGAAGTCTGTGAAAATATGAAAAAAATCTGGAACAGGGGTGTGAATACTTTTGTGAGGAACTTCATTTCTGGAACATCAAACAGTTACATAACCATTGTGTAATCAGACTCCCTCTTATTCACTATTCACTAGCCACCATGTCTTTTTGTTTAACCCTCAAACTCATCAAGTGACTAAAACCAAATTTCCGCCATAGTTGATCCTTCTCTGAAAGCACTTTGCACAGCGACGTTAAAAGTAATGGCTTTCACCGAAAAACATGTCAGTGGGGGTGCTTTAGAATATATTCTGTAGCAACCCAGCTCCCGGAGGCTCTGTATGTGTCCCAGATAGAGCTTCTCTTCTCCATCTTGTGAAACATTTACAGTGGCAGACGTTCCAGCCGTCTGCTGGGTGTAGCATGCCAGAGCGGGAGGGTGACTCCGCATTGAGCTGTCTGTCATCTCTTTCTCAGGTCAGATGCTTTGCTTTGGGAGAATCTAATTGCTTTTAATGCATCCTCAAGCCTCAGTAGTGTTATGTTGTCTCTTGCTTTTGCACAATAGATTACAGTATAGGTCTTTTTTGAGATATCTAAAATGTGAAGGCAATAATAGCTACTCGGTTTCTGCTTACTACAAGAACATTTTTTGGAATTTATAAAGCATGTTTTTGTATTTCAGGGAGTCAACTCAAACTTAAATCATCCTGCTCAACATACCAGGAGGTGGGGAGATGGTCTCTGACTTTGGAACCCAAAGAAATGGGGTTGGGTTGGTGGTGGAGGAGCTGAAGAGAACAAAGCAGAAGCTGACAGGCAGGCGAATAAAATGCAGACTACAGCTGGATGTTTTGCAGCTTAAATAATCCTTAGGGTATATTTAATTTATCCTCAACGGTTTGATTAAAAGTGACGTGTAAGGCAGCAACACAGCTTGAGATGACTGCATGACTTGCAAATGTCACCTTGTTTGTGAAAACATGCACAAAATCGCATTCACTGACTCATCAGTTTGCATCAAATCAATACTTTTTTGTTAGTTGCTCAACTTAACTGTTAAGTAAGTTGAGCAGCTTACTTAACTGTTAGGTAGTTGTGTTGGATGTCAAATATAGATTTTGGAACCAATAGGTCACCCAGGATGACAGCTTAGCTTATAATATGGTTCTGTTGCAGATGTCGGCAGAAATGAAAATGGGAGCTTGATATGACTTGCAAAGAAAGCCGTGAATAAAACATAATACCAAACATTATTAATCATAACTGAATGAAAGGAAAATTTAGCCAGTAAGGTACATGTATGGTTAAAGAAATAAAACCTTAGTATCTGATTGTGGGAGAGGGTTTATGATAGCACCTTCATGCCTACTAAAATATTAACAAACATTCACTATTTTGAGTGAATACTTAATAGACATTTTCTGGTTTTATTGTTTTGAAGCAGTTGTACAGTCACCCATCATGCAGGAGTGATACAAATCAGCACATTTCATTTGCCTATATAGCTTTAGACTTTAGACCAGAGTGGCAGCACAGCAGGCTGAATAAATTCTGAATCCTATTGGTCAAGAAACAGATTCAACCCAAAGCACATTCCATTAAACACCCCTCATGTTAATGATCCAAAATAAAAGGAATCATATAAAGCCAAACAGTGCCTTGTATTTAAAGCAGTTAATTTTTTTCCACATTTGTCTCATTACAACATCAAACTTTAGTAAAATGTATGTGGAACATCAACCACGTGAAGTGACCAGAAAAGTATTAAAAATGTCCAAATCATTTTGCAAATAAAAATCTGTACCTGAAACATTTGTGTTCAGTTTCAGTGACGCCAATTACTTTCAAAAGTCACCTACTAAATAAAAATGTCATCTATGTGTGGCTCAAACTGAGCAGGAATGCAGCCTCACAAACTGCTAAAAGCCAACACTTTTGCAAGCGGTATTTTGCAATATGGAAGAAATGTGAGAGAATGTCGCCAGCATTCCTAACTGCAGAAAAAAGACAAAAACAAAGCCAATTCTTTTCAAAGTTTGTCAAATTTATTTTACTGTATCTAAATGTAGTTAAAGGCCCTCTTCTGACTAGGCCCATAACTGAACGATGTCAAAGTTCACCAGCAGGAATAGGAGAACAGCGGGTACTGGCTCCAGTCTGCTGGGTTGCTGTGGGGTCCCTGTTGGTTGCTGTAGCGGTATTCCTGTTGCTGGGTGCCGTGCTCCGACATGGAGAGCGGGTGAGGTGGAGCATGGAGCAGCGTGTCTGTTGGATCTCGGTTCCTGGGAGGTAACGGGAATCTGGGGTACTCCACTGATCTGAAGGGAAGAAACAGATTCAGTAACATGTTATACAGAACATGCGAGCATTTAGTTAATTATTTCTGAGTATTAGTGTTGCCGTTGTGTGAAGCTTATTATATTCTATCATGATTGGATGCTTATTTGTCACCTATATTAGATTTTCGAACCTGTAAGGTTGGTAGGCGGTGGATGCAGGCACCAGCTGTTCTTCACAGCCGTAGTCGTACTCCTGCTGCTCCAGGCGCTCAGTGTGGATGCTCTCTGACGAGTCCTGCTCCGGGGCCCAGGGGGAAAGGTGACCTGCCTTCAGTGACTGCTGTGTAGAGGCTGGCTTCTTTCTGACCTGTGCTGACTGAGAGGTAGAGGGCATCCTCTGCAGGCCTGACGAGGAAATACAACATCTATTTGTGAGATATATTCATCCATGCTACCTTGTGGTCATTTCATAGCCTCAGGATTGAACGCAGGTCGCCAGCTCTGCAGGGAACCTGTTATAATCACAGTACATGACTAACTTGGAGCATTAGCAACAGTTTGAAATCAGTTTATTTGGGTAAAATTAAAAAGAAAATACCTGCTGCACTGTGAGAAGGACTTTTCCTGTCTTCTATGGACTTTTTTGCAGGAGAACCTTTATTTGAACGGCATCTGAAAAAACCCCAAACAAAACAGTAGTGTCATAATTACCGTAATTTTAATAGAAACTCTTAAGGACACATACAGGCAGAGGAAAATACCTGAAGAAGCATCTGCTAATGTCCGATAAAATGTCAAAACATGTACCTTTTACTGTGAGAATGGGTTCCTCCTTCTCTAAATCCTTTTGCAAATGGATTGTGGTCAATCTTCAGCTTGGTAATCTAAACAAAGACAGGAGAAAATAAATCCCATTTCATTCTTAGGAAACAGTCATGCAATTGTGAAGCAAATCAAAAAATCTGCTTCTAAACGGCCATTATTCAGTCTGGTTTGTGCACATCTATCAGTATGTGGTTTGGCTCAGAATGGCTCCAAACTGCAACAAACAACCAGACCTACAGAGAGAATCAGCAGCCCTGACTTTCTCTCCATCCATGACTTGTACAGGTCTAAACAGGGCAGCTAACATCTCTGTAGACCTCACACATCCTGGACACAAACTGTTTAGACGTTTATTTAGAGGTAAGGTTGGAAAATTGTTATTTGTGAAAAATAAGTCGTCACAGAGACAACTTCTTTCCCCAGGCTATTTTTCTCATGAAAACTAACCAGCATTTCCACATTGATTCCATATATATTTTCAATTTAATTTAATCCTGTTTTCCTCTTTTGTAAAAACTGCATATATAAGAAAAAATATCTCCCAAATATTTTATTTATACATTTATATTTAAAATGTCAGGAAGCACCGTGTAACCAAAGTCAAATTTCTTGTTTGTGTGCACCAACTTGGCCATATTCAGATTCTGATACCTTGAGAGAAAAGGCTCAGATGGTCTACATACTTGATTTAAGCATTGTACATGGGAAAGACATGACGTTTTATTGGTACCTTTGGATTTTGGTAAGCGGTAACAGCAGTGAAAACCGTCTCTGGGAACGAGAAGGTCTGAAACGATCCCCAACACACAGTGTGTGGACTGTCCGCCTGTATCACATGAAACCTTGGGTAGTAGCGATGCATGGAGTGTAGGATAATCTAAAAGGCAAAAGAAGGAAAGTGACGATAAGTCACCCAGCTTAAGGAGAGTTTAATGTTATATTTTAAGATTTAATGTGTGGAACAGTGTTTTTACATGACCATGCTGATCCAAGGTGTTGTTGGTGAGCTTCAGCTTGAGGAAGGACAACGACTGCTTCATCCAGTGACTTCCTACAGCGGGGGAGTCTGGGTGAATGTATGTCCGACATGGGGGCTGGGGCTCAGACTTCCCTGCGACCTCCCACTGCTCCTTCTTCCACTACAGAGAGACAGATGGGGGGGAGGGAGAGGTCCAACATTACCACATGAGAGACCTCAGGATATCAGTAATTAATCAAGATGCTCCAAGTAGCAAAAAAAAAAAAAAAAAAAAAAAAAATCAATTTTTTTCCAGGACTGTGACAATACTTTTATTTTTCTAAAGGAAAGTAATCCCTCAGTTTTACGTCTAGATCTTCACAGACCTCCCCCAAAGCTGTCCTGGAGAGGTTTGATTTGCACTACACTGTCTTCAAGTGCATGTTGACAGCAACCGCTTCGACCAAATGGGCCGCAAAAAACGATAGGGGCTGCTGAATGTATGGGATGTCAGACTGCTCCTCGTTCATCGACTGTGAATGAGGCCGGGATGCTAATTGATTGGGCTTCCAGCCGGGAATGCACAAACAGGAAGCAATGAAAAGCTTTGATATGCAGCAGTGAACGCTCGCATGCAGACAGGGCAGAACTGTCTGACTGCCAACTGCTGTCTCTTATATTCTGCAGCCTGGTGGGTTAAATCCACAGAGAGAGGAAAAAATGAACATGCTTGGGATGTGTTGAATATGATCATACCTTGTATTTGACATTGTCTGCAGGGACGATATCCACCATGACGACATAATTTGCAAAAGGCTGAAGCCCAGATAGGCTTATGCTGCAATGTGGAAACATTCTCCTAAGATAAACAGTGTTAGAAGTTGCTCTAGGTGTTTTTTTTTGCAAATGTTTTCCTCTTTAAAACAGAACTCTGCATAAATTAGACTTCATTGGAGAAGCTCACTACCTTCCATGTTTGGTTATTATCATCTCTGTTCCAATGGTGTGAAAAGACTTCCATAGCTCTGAGTCCTCCAGGGTCATCCGAATGCAGCCCTGCTGGTGAGAGTTAGCGGCTGATGAAGACAGCGGCATGCCAGGATTCAGTCTTGGATCTGCTGGAGAATGGGTAAGAACAGCAGAAATAAATTGACAAGAAAAGTGAAAATGTTCATGCAAAAGTATATTAGCTGCATTTGGCATCCAAATGACTGAAATGTCTTAACTGCAGTGCAGAAAATTTTGTGTAATATGCATAAATATCTTGCGAAGTCTGCTAAACTGGCATTTGTCTAGACTGTTTGTGTTTAAATCCTGATAAGTTTCTATAAAATTTTTATCAGGTTAGTAAGACATAAAGAATAATTTTGTACACTTAAGCAATTTTTTGGGGATAAAATGTAATAAATAAAGAATTAATTATACAACTACTTTAAAACCAAATATATAACGACATCAATATTAGTTGAAATACATAGGGTCAGTGTCAGAGAGCATGCTTAAAATGCATATTCATCCTTTCAAAAATCCATCTTACCAGGGACGTTTGGAATGTTACTGCATCTCGCTGTTATCATCACCAACCAAACCACAGGGGAACAACTGCTTTTAAATATTGCAACAGGGTTGGGATACTTTAGGGACTTCTATCCTGGAGAGGTCTGGGAAAGGTTAAACTTGATTGGTCATCACGGAATAGGTGTGGTCTAACCCGCCTGGGGGGAGAACAGAAAATCAGGGGTGAGGGACAGAGGACGCAGTTGGGAAAATTACTCATTCTGTGCAAATTCAAACACAATGTACAGTGCTGTTTTTTTAATAGAAATACAGCTGCTGCCTCAGCGGTTTGTTAGGGAATGTTGGTGAACAAACATCGTCGAGAAGACCAAGAAACACTGTGGACATGTCAAGGATAAAACTGTGGAGAGGTTGTAAGCAGAATTAAGTTATATATATAAAAAAACATCCAGTTGACTCTTGATTACTCTGTAGGGATGAGTAGTAGTGGAAAACAAACATTACTTAAGGTTTTGTTCTTCAAGCAATCGTAATGTATGGAGGAACATATTATCCTGAACATGCTATTCATCATTGTAAAACAAGGTGGCGGTAGCATCATTCTGGGGGATGTTTTTCCATCACCTTGTCAGCATAAAAATGGAAAGATGGATGAACGGCAATACTGAAATAAAACCTAAAAGTCCTGAGATTAGAGTGGAAGATCCCCTCCAGATCTATAAGGAAATCATTTAGATCAGAGGACATTCTGAGAATTCTCTTCAGTAATCTTTCATTTGAAATGGTGATGTTTTCTGAAAGCATAAATGACAAAAATGGAACAAACAGTTGTTTTATAAAGTGATAAGTCAAAGAGGCTGAATGCAAATGTCTGCTGCACTTTTAAAATTTTTACTTGTGGAAAATATCTAAAATTATTTGTGTTGGTTCATGATGTAGAACCCAATGACATCTTTTGAAGTTTGTTGATTCTAATGTGACAAAAAGTGAAAAAGATCAAGGCATTGAGAAACTGGAATATTGTAATGTATGATTAAATAAAACTGACATTTCTTTCAAAGTGCCTTGAGATAACATGTTGTGAACTGGAGCTTTTTAAATAAACAGAACCAAACTGAATACTCTTGCAAGAAGCTTTATTATTTGCAATGCTGAGAATGCAAAGACTTGAAGTGATCTGAATTTCAAACTTTCCGAGGAACAGGAAGGCCTCTTCCCTGCTGCTTTGAATGTGTATTGGGTGCAGGATGTGAAATCACAGAGGTAGCTGAAGTTTTAGGTCTGGCCTTGACAATGGCTAACTCTGCTTATCCTGCCAAATGGCCTCACCACATCCATCCCCCATGTCTGCGTCCTCATATCTTTCAAGTATCATGGGGGGAGAGCAGCCTCTCTTGTGCTTAAAAGCCAGTTCACAAGGATGAGTGAGAAGAGGAAGGGGACAAAGGCAGGATTGTATGAAAGAATGAGTTGATCTTTATGTTAAAATCTTTACAGTCCAATTTAAAATGTTTTCAGAAAGACTCACCTTGAGCTTCAGAGATACTAAGCAACTTGAAATAATTTATTAAAACATGGACTGGTGAAAGATGACTGATCGTACATACAGAAGTGCTGAAACACATGGACTTTGATTACATCTTATTCTCAATACATTTACTTTAGTATGGTGCTTTAATATTGAACCTCTCTAGAAGAGCTTTGATATGCATTATAATTATGGATGAATTATCTAATAGTGTCACTACAACCTTTGAAAAAGATCCTTTGGGTCTACTTACTTTTTCTTAAGATTACAGATGTGCATATCTGATTAAAGTAGACCAAGAGTATTCGTCTAAGAAAAAAATATCTTTCTCAACAAAACATTTCTTGCCTTGATGCAGTTCTGTTGTAGCAATAAATTACGCTGTTGTATGACTGTTGTGAAAACCACATTCTCTACATTTTAGAGCACCTTTTGAATTACTACGGAGAAGACTTGATGTCCTAACAAGAACTTTTGGTTTCAAGGAAAGACAAGTTGGAACATTCCTCTCCTGCCTGAATCAACTTTAGGCCTGAAGATGGAATTTGTTCTGTTCCAGCCTGTCGCGGGTGTCACCTCTTCAACTATGCAACCACATCTGCCTCTGCTAATGATGTTCTGTCAGACAGAGTAGAACTGTGAAGAAAAAAAAAAAAAAAAAAAAAGATTGTTTAAAGAGCAATGCATGAAATGTTTTGTCTACATTCTACAAACTGTGTAGCTAAATTGTGAAGATGAAACATCATTTTGTGCGATCCCATGTCTCTGTAATATTTATTCTGCATGCTCAGCTGCATCAGATGCCGCTGCACTCAAAATATCTTATAACACAGGAAATGCTGTGGTAGCATGTTAAGCTGCAGTTGGAAGATGCAGAGCATAGGTAGTGTTTTGGTAGAGCATCAAATGCAGGGTGTGTTTGGTTCACCATCTTTGGATGCAGTTTAAATGAAAACATTTGGAAGCCTCTGAAATGCTGAAGTGTTCCAGAAAAAAACAAAACAAAACAAAACAAAAACTCTGAACCACAATGGAGATTGGCAACAGATAATGGTTTGGATAATAGATTTTAAATGATAATTGATCTTAATAGAATAATGAAAGCTCTGAATGAGTCACCAAACGTCAAAGTGAAAGTGACTTTCACTAAAAAACAGGATGTCCAACATGTTTCAAAAAAGAGAAATCATATGACCAAAAGCTGCAGTTTGGAAGCTAAAAACATGAATTGGCAGTCTAAAGAGAAAATTGCACTCCCTATGTATTACTTTAAGCATAATGTGATACATCAGAGTTGACAAACACATTTCAGAGAACAGAAAAAAGGCTGAGCAACCACAGAGACCTAAATCTTTATTTGCTGGGAATGCCACCTACTGGAGTACCCTGAATAAAACAGTTTGAACATAGATTTGAAACAAAGGAGGATTAAATTGAAGTTTTAATAAAGACCTTTTAATGTGTTTTATACTGCCACTTTCCTGACTCCATCTTGAGGATAGCTGTGCAGCCATGCTAATGCTAGCTTGTACATAAATGGGAAGTAGGTAAACGGCTATAGTATGAGCCATTTAACTAATTTTTGTAGAAATGGCTAACGAGACTTACTTTTCTAACTCTCTATCTTGAGGTTATAGTTATGCTGCAATGCTTAACAAAGTGGGGATTTTGTTATTTTGCACTTCTCTATAACAGAGGTACTATTTTTGTCAGCATTTCTGCTTTTAAAAATATTCAGTATCGTTTGGCACTTTATTAATGGCTGTTAAGTTATGCATCAGCCACCAAAAGAGGAGTGGCTGCAGTCTTAGTCTACCCCCTCTTAACAACCTAATTAGATTTATTGATGTAAGATACACATATTTAATTATAATATGTATTTAATGAGTATAAGTGACAGCACCTCTACAGTGCATAATCCTGAAAAAACAGACATCAGCCAGCAAACCACTGTCTATTATTCCTTGTCAGGGTTGCAGCAGAGAAGGTGCCTATCTCCTGAGGTCAATAAGCTACACTCTGGACAAGGACCACTCAGCAGTCCATCCATCACAGGGACACACAGCAATGCATGCAAACATTGTTCCGAAGGGTGAATTAGAATCTTTGGTTAACCTAACAGGGATGTTTTGACTGTGGGACACTGGCATACATAGAGAAAAACCCTTTTACTCAAGCAATTATTCCAACAACAGTGCCAGATAAAAAGTGTTAGGAAGAGTCAAAAACAATTGCTAAGAAATTATTAAAACATCACTAAATATTATGCATCATTAAACTTCAGGATTAGGCCTACAATAGGCTTCGGTCAATTAATGCAATTTAATGATTTTGATATGTCATGTCATAGACTTTTATTGTTCTGATAATCCAGTTAAACATAGTCTGTCCAGGAAGGTTCTCACTGGACAGACAAACAAAACCAGTTGATGCAGTGCTTTAGGTAGTTTTCTGACATAAAAAAGTGCTAGCATAAAGACATGGCTTAAAGAGACCTGTGAATGATGATAATGGTTTTTGTCACTGTGTTAGAAACCTTGTTGTGTACCCATCGATGAACACGGACAGAAAGGTATGAACAGAATAGTGGAGCCATGCAATACCTTGATGTTGACTTTATAATAAAAACACAAATGCCTTCTATATCTATTTTTGCATCAAATGCCATCATATGTGCTACGAAATACTGGAGATCAAGTTGAAGTTTACAACAAGTGTTGCAAGAAAAATATTGTGAAATTCTAGGGAAAAGAAAAGAGCTGTAAACATGTATTCATGTTGTAACCAGCAGGGGGCAGCACAACACAGATAAAACATGGAAAGAAGTATTTGTAGAGATTACAGTTGCTACTCTATTTTTGTGTAGGAAATTTGTGTATTTAAAAAAAATTCAATAGTTTTACCGAATCCAAAAATAGTTTTTAGGTGGTCAAATTAATGCCATACAATCAAATCAATCAAATTGCATAGTTTTATTAACACGAACAAAATATTTCTGCCTGTTTGATTTTTGTTTAACAATAGAATAACTGCTGTGGAAAGGCCTTATATATATCAAGAAAATTCTTCCTATGAGTATTGTATCCCACAATTAACAGTGCTACATCCTTTTACACCAACACTGGTTTCACAGGAAATTGCTCCAGCAGCAAATATTTCAGCCTTCGTTTGCTTCACTTCAGACTGATCGATTGGCTCTACCCGACCTACAGGAGCCCAGCCAGTGATAATAGCAGCCGTAGGCCTTCAGGTGCCGTTTCCGATTAAAGGAAAGGCTCAGTGCACCGGCAGAGGTGCCTCACACATTTAAATAAATTTCCATACCTGTGGTGATCATTATTTAAAGCATACTATCAGAGGCTAATAGGGAGTCAGCTGTTTTATGTTGAATCTTATGAGCAAGGATTTACAGATTTTTGAGTTTCTTCCACTTAGTATTAATTTATACAAGCGCCCCAAAACCCCATTACCTCGAACAATCTCCTACAACTCAAATGTTGCTCTTTGTCAGCCGTTCAGAGGACAGCGCTGTTTATTCAGCACCTGCGCCAACTTCAGGGGTCCTGCTTTGATGTGCATTTGAGGACAGACGGAGAGTTGAATGGACAACGAGAACGACAGCTGCTCCTCTCCCCAAAGAGCACCACCTCCCAGACTTCGTTAGGGGGTTATCCCTTAGAGCCCAAATCTTAACATTGTAAGCAGAGAAACAATCAACTACAGTGAGCACAGCATGAGACTGACACAGGGGGTTTTGTTCAGAATACAGCCTTGGTTAAAGATATGTCTGGACCTCACCATCTTTGAGATCATGGCCAATCAGGTATTCAATCTTAACTCAATATGGAGCAAATATAAAAATGCATTAGTTCCAAGCTAAAATCTAGTAGTATTTGTTAAATAGTCTCAGACATGACCAGGTTAGCAACAATTATCAACACAAGCAATGGATTTCCTAGCATTTCTCACTCAAACAAACACCTCAAATCCACAAACTTCTTATTGTGCCTTTGTTTGTTTTCACTGTCAACAAGTCAGTCAGAGGTGATGGATGTCTTCATCATTCTGTCCCAAGCAGAAAAACTGCAGAGTAAAAGTGAACCAAATCAAATGAAGGAGTGAATTTTTTTCATCATTCCCAAACCAAGCAAAAAGAGTTCCCTGGACTCTCCGGTTACGTATGTGGACTGATCCTTTTCTCAGCACGGTCTGAGTCAGCTGTACTTGGTTTGGAACGGTTTTTCACTGGTAGCAGCTGTGGTACCAGTCCCTGTTTAAGAACCTGCGTCACTGGGGTTTCAAGAGTGCCATGTTTGCCTGAAAACTCAACATTTGAACTTTTTGGCTAAAGGAATTGAGTCATTGATTGCATCATTATAGCAACTTTCTCTCTCTCTCTCTCTGCTGAATTTGCCTCCCTGCAGTTTTCTTTTTGGCTCTCTTCTTTGAATTAGACAAAAAGCAGACTGAGCAGACTTTTCAACGTAGCTTCCATACCCCCCATTTTTACTCTCTGTTTGTGTTGTGTACAGATCATGTCACACTACTTTTCAGAATCCAATGTGCTATCCACTATGTGATAACTCCACCCACCACTGTAATGGGTGGAGTTGCTATTTTTCTTCACATAGTTAAAACCAAAACTAACTCAAGACTTGTATGTCATTATATCTTCCTAACAAAAAAACAAGGCCTTTCCAGTTCAGACTTAATGGAACTTTTCTTTTTTTTTTTTTTGAGATTTCAAGTTTAATTTCTAAGTGAAGCTACAAGTCCTCTAAGTGAAGGTTCCAGTCTTCTAATTCTGCCGTGATATACATAGCCTGCTATGGCCTCCTTTACCCATAAAGACGATTTATTTTTCAGTTCCTGTTTCTGTTAAGGCTATTTAAAAGGAGCAAAAAGAAACCTAGCATTTAGCATTTTACATTTTCTATTTGTTGATGAAACATGACCTAAAAAACAAAGATTGCACTGAACCATAATTTAGATTTACCCTTAAGGTCCTACCTTAAAGCAAATATCTTGGCCATTGCAAGCCTCTCTATGTGCAGTTTCTATGGTTTCAATACAAAAACAAGAAACACTCAAATTGAGGTTATGTAGAAATTTATTGAATTTCATGGCTCAGTTTATGCATTAAGCATCTAATATCTAAAATTCATAAATTTCTTCCTGAATTTAACAAAAAGTGGTTTCTGTAAATTTTCTTTAAACCTGTATTGCGTAAACTCTCAATCTAATATTCATGACCAACTAAGCTAGATAACAAGGTAAAAATACCTTGTTTACAACATTGTCATTGTAAACTTCTTGGAAAAAATTACATTATCACGTGGAAACAGTTTCTCCATCTGCCTGTAGGATTACATGTGCTAACAATTAGATAGCTTTTACCTTTCCTCAGGTCACATTTCAAGTTTTCCATCTTTTGGCTTCACTCATTTCTCTATTTATTAGTCATTTTGCTTTCTGGCTTGCATTTTTCATTTTGCTTGCGAGTCTGTGTCTAACTCCTGTATCAACGCATTATGCTGACTTTCAATTTTTCTTCCACTTCCTGCCTAGTTGTTTCTGTTTGCTCTATGCTACCCTCCACCACCCCCGTTCCGTCAGCAGTTCCACTGCAAGGCTCTGGGCTTTGCATGCAATTTTGCCAAGTTCTGAATATTTTAGTTACAAAGTGATTGATTGGTTCTGCCCTGCCCCTCTTAAGCCTCTGACAGTGAAAGTATTAAAGACTGAGTACATATTTAACCCCTCCAAAAAATTATTCTAAATGTAATGTGTGGATTCTTAATAATTTTCCTCAATAAGGAAAATTATTAAGAATCTGCTAACACACACACAACAACCCAAAACACCCTGTGTTTGCCTGTGGGTACAGGTGCTCTCCACCAGTTAATTAACACCAGTGGAGTGTGTCAGGAAAAGGAAAGGAAAACATGCTGCTGTCGGCAGAAGCGGTGAATGAGTGACTTTGTAAACTCTTAAACTTAATTTTACCTCTAAAGGAGTAAAGTTGTGAGATTGCATTTTGCAGGGTTGGGCTGAATTTCTAGCCGTGGGGCAGAATATACAAACAAACATCCATAATGACGCTAACGCTCGTCAGCATCTACAATCTGTACTTGTTAATGATGGAATCTTAAGATGGTTGCATCGAAATAACTTGTGGTTCTCTTTATAGGTTTTTGATTTGTGCTTTATGCCTGAAAAATTTTGAAACACTTGACGTCCAGCTGAATTTGATTCACAAGTCGGATGTGTCAGAGCATGAGTATAATTTTGTATTATTTTTTCCCCCTCTGGTTCCTATGAAATATTGGCATTCTGTACAGTATTCTGTCACCAGATCTGTTTTGATGTGACTGATATGGTGTCATTTACAGCACTTTCTTGTAAAGCACCAGTTATCACCTTAGAAAAAAAATGAAAGGATATTAAAGTGATGGAGAGCAGCTTGTGTCATCTTCATCTGCTTAAAATGTTTGTCATAGGAATAAGTCTAAATAGTTTTGGACTTTTAACGATTCATTTCAACTAGAGAGGATTTATCACGATAACATCAGCGAATTTAGTGAAAAGGTTTGAACTTGTTTTCACTAAATCACAAACGTATGTACAGGATCAAATACAGCAACTTCTAATAAGTGTTAAACTGTATGATTTTGGGGATGTAAAAAGAGCCTAAAATAACATTTGACATACAAAAAGCACATTGTCGAGATATAAGTTGCTTGAGTCTACAATGAAACCTCAAAAGTTTATATGGGCATCGTTAGTGTATGTAGAGGTTAGGTTGTGCCTACCCAATAACAATAGCTGACACAGCCAGAGGTATGTGTGTGTGGGGGCAAATGAATTTAAACTGAAATCAAGATGAATAAGAATTCACAAATGTGAGTCGTTTATATTATTTTATTATTTTTCTACAAAAATATTATACATTAAAAACATAGCTTAAAATATACACAGTCCACTTGGTGATGCAATAGCTGCAAAAAACATCTCCAGTCATATATATCAGTTTATAGGTAAATATATCTTTACAGCAAGAATAAATCCAGCACCCACAATGATGCAGCTGCAGGCAATAAAATAAGCAGGAAGATGGAACCTTCAGGTGACAGCAGGAAAGTTGTGAGAAATGCTTGCAGCTTGGAGATGAACAGGAGGTCCTCATTTTGAAGTGGCGTCAACAGATTATGGTGAGAGAAAACTGGTCCACCAGGAGGAGCAGCTTTCAAACATTCATCCTCCTTAGAAGCAGTTAGGAACTCTTATACATGTTTGAATTAATCGTAGATTTACTCAAATGTCCACTTTGAAAGTTTTTTTTTTTTTAGTGATTTAAATATCTTTAAAAATTTAACATTTGTTAAATTTTGTGCAAATAAAATATTATTTTCTTTTGAAATTTGATACATAAACTTTGTCATTAATGTGTTGGGCTTGGAGCACTTTGCAAGGCAAGAATCTGAATTTTCAGTTTTGGAAAAATGTATTTGTTTACAGATTACAGGTTTTGTTTTATTTTTCTCACACGTCAATGTTTCTTGTCACAGTTGTTGGTTCAGTTTGACAAGGCCCTGTCTGGCAATATGAAGTAGGCTAAAAAAAAAAAAATCTGTTAAAGCAACACATTATGCTCTTATTTAATGAATGTTAAGAACAGATGATTAACAAGGTCATTGAAATATACCAGTCTGGGGCAGGTTATAAATCATTTTTGAGGTTTTGGGATACAGTGTGAGCCATTGTCCACAAACGGGAAAAAAAAAACATGGAACAGTTCGCTCCTGGTTGGATCAACAATTCAACCAGGAACTCACAAAAGAACCCAGAATAACATAGAACACAATGCAGGACTCATTTGCCTTTCAAAAATAAAAAAGGAATGGTCAAAAATGGCATCCAATGGGATCATTTATAAACCACTACTGACCAACAAGAACACAAAGGGTAATTTCAGTTTTCATCATGATCCCCCCAAAATTTTGGGAAGAGCACAAGACGTGTAATATTTTTGGAAGGTATATTTCATTTTGCAGATGGAATAGAACTAATAGCATTTTCAGAAAAGAACATCATACTGTGACTACTTCACTTCTTTGGGGACTGGATGTTTCTTTTTTTTCCCCCCTTTTTTTTCAATTGAAGGAGCCATGAATTCTGCTCATGCTCAGAAAACCTCTAATGTGGCTGAGTTAAAGTAATGCTTGAAGAAGAGTGGGAAAAAATCCCTCCACACTGATATAAAAGACAGATTGCCAAATATGCCAAATGCTTAATGGAAGTTGTAGCTGCCTGAAGGTGGAACAACTAAAGGATAGTAAAAACATGGTTTATCAAAGTTAATTCATGATGCAAGAAAATGAAATCATCTTTCGATAACTGCAATTTGTAGATATTTTGGCTATTTATTTCTGGTGTTCATATTTGTTTGACCAGAACCAGTGATGTGTGACAGATAATCAAACAGAGGAAAAATATGTAAGGGGAAATACTTAGTACTGTATAATGTTTAGGTGTTTTAGATTTCTCTAATTCCTTCCACCTATTAAATTTATTTTCTACCCCATATATTGAAATATGGCTCACTTTTGCACCTATGAATACTTTGAATGAATAAACTCTTAATTCTGCGAGAGTTCACTGAGGTAAACCAGGTGCACATGGAAGCAAAACAAATCTGGAAAATGTTTGTTTTGCAAAACCTTTCTAGCTGAGATGTTGTCGTTGATCATTCCATTAAAAATGCCAATGCATTAAGTTAAATGGTACCTGGGTCTTTGCTGACAGCAAACCCCCAACCCTCCACCTCGGAAAAAAAAGATATACTGAATAAATAGCTGCAAAATAAGAGCAAAATGCTACAAAAAGTGTCATGTCAACATTAATTATTGGTCAGTCCGCTTGAAAGAACTTTGTCCCGTGATTCAGCATCATAGCAGTTCAGAGCAGAAGCTCAGTAAGAGCGTCCACAGAAGCGGCAGTAGCCATAATGATGACGGAGTGGGCCGGACGCCCAAAGGAGAGGCGGTGTCAGAGGTGCAGGAGCACACCTCGTATCCATTCTCTGCATGGTCTCGGTGCACGTTGACCCTCGTCTCCGTGCTTTTGGCTTCTGTGTCCGGAGAGTCCGACTGCATCTCGGTGCAGAGCAGCCAGTCCTTCGCAGTCAGGTGGGGGTATCCTGCCTCCGCCTCCATGTCGCTGCCGGGCACTCGCCAGTACTCCTTTCCTTTGAAGAAGTACGTTGAGCCTTAAGGGAGCGAAGATAGAGGGTAAGAATTACTCTGAAATTATTTAAGGTTTTAATTAGTTAAAAATGCCGTCTCTCTTACATATGCATACGTATTTCTGAAAGTGTGATGTCACAACACAGCAAACTTGATATAAACATGTAAATTTGCAGAATTTTCATCCTTAGGCATATCAAAAGTAATTTTTGGATAAGTAATTTTATTTTATTTTTTTTTTGAATGGAATGATTTTTATACATGCAAATTCAATCTTTTTTTTATTTGTTTAATATTACAATTAGGTGTACAAGTTCTAATTCATTATGGACGTTCTCCAGTCCACATGGGGTCAAAATAGCACATACAAGTTTAAATATATATAAATAGCACCTCTAACTCTTTCCATATGAACCAAGTTAACATTGCTGAGGCACTGATTACATTTGTCTGCAACGAAACTGCAAAAAGAATCCAGTAAATTGTGAAAGTGATTTGCTGACATGGGCAGTGCAAAACCCAAATTCAAGTACAACTTTTATTCAGCTGATATACAACAAATAGCCACACCAGACAGAATAGTATTACACATAATGTATTATCACAAGCTTGTATTTTGTGTGTCATTATTAAATGTACTAACAGTACAGCCATCATCCAACTGGAACAAACAATCAACACCAAATGCCTGAGTAGAAGCATGTATAAACAATCCTAATTAAGGCAATGTGACTATCACAAATACAGTAAGACTGTAAGTAGAGATACAATATATGAGTATCTGTTTGCCTTTGTGGAATTTTATCTATGTTCCTCTTATCTGAAGAATAGCCCTGCAGCTTTGCTTGGGTAAAATAAATTTGGGTAATTTTCTTGGCCAGCTGACCAACAAAGCAAAACCTTATGGGCATTTTTCCCCTCATAACTGCAATGTTTCACCTGACTGTTACTGATATACTCGACACTCCGTCTGCTCTTTCACTATGGGGCACTAAAGTTAATTGGAGTCACCAAAATACCAAATGTAGTCTGGCTCTGTCCACCGTGGATGAAAATGCCACTTTGTTGTGTGCCAGTATGTGATGTGCTGATGTTGAATTTTAAGTCACTATTCCACAGTCAAAAATTGGTTCTGAACTGAACATAAAAGTCTACAGAATCCTCTTTTGTAAGAATGTTTATCTGGAATTAGGTCCACAGCTCTCACACGGACCGATAAATTTAATGAACTCTGTTTTACCAGAGATATAATGCTTTCTGAACTCATCCATTGTCCCATAGGCCTGAGACAGAGTTTGTTGAGTGGAATGCAACTGCCTTGGCCAAGGCCAACTGAGTCACATACATTTTCTTCATTAACTTATTGCCAAACAATAAGCCAAACAAACGGAGCAAGAAATAAACAGGTTATTATAGTATGCTTCATTAATAAGGGTGCACAAAATAAAGAATAGGAGCAAAATGAAAAATGTTCTCTCACCAGTAATAGCTCACATTGGAAGAAATCCAAGGTCTGTAACACTTTAGTACTTGAGTGAATAGTTTCTCAGCAAGGGAGATGAGTAAGGGCGGATGCCTTTGATTTATAACTCCACGCTTTTGCCTTGAAATTAAATGGCAAACACACGTCACACAGTGAAAGCAAATCACATAAAATTTTACACAATAGATTTGCTTTATGGGGTCTGTGACATTTGTATTGGGTAATAGAAACAATGAGAGTGCCCAAAAGTCAACGTTTGGCCTATGGCCCCTGCTAACCCATTGAATTTAAGATATATTGAATACAAGTTAATCACAAGCTGTCAAAACTGCCTTAGAGCTTAGCTGTAGAATTTACTAGACCTCCATACATCCTGTGGAGTTCTACATTTTTGAGATGTACCAAGTCATCTGGTGACTGAAACCAGCTGATACTCAACTCTGTGGCCCTAAGGACCTAAATAGACCCTGTTTCCATTGGTGAACACACCAAACCTAAATGCTAACAGGTTGCACTAACAGCAAAGTTCCTTAGTGTGGAAGCTGTTACTGAGGGTAGAGGATTCAGTTGGTATTTTCAGGATCATTAAGGTGTTTCAATCAGCTATGTATGTCTAAACACTTGGTTATTCATGTTGAGAGATTAAATAGATATTATCTATTTCAGCAGATAATATCACAATGTACTAAATTGTACAAAATCATATACAAATAACTTTAATATTCATTGAATAACAATTTCTCCCTAAATCCATATTTGATGGAATACAATAATATGTTTTAAAGATGATATAATACAGATGTTCATTCACCAAGATTAGTACACAAGAACTTTAAATCAGTAAATATGTCCTTGTGTATTTTCTCACTTAAATTGAGATCAAATTATTTCACAAATTTCCTGTAACTTTTGTCTATGGAGTGACTTTACAATGACAGAGGCTAGCAAGGCAGTAAAGTTATTACGATTCAGCTGCAACTAGACAAACAAAATGGGTGTTTGTTCTTGTTGGGTCATCCTAGTGTGTGAGTAGTGTAATGTGCCTTACAACTTAACCAATATTAAACAATCAGGCCCTATTACTTTACTAAATCTTTGCTTTGTTTTCAACACTTCTACTGCCTCCTTTCACTTATTCTTGACTGCTTTTAGAATATGAATGGAAATTACTGACCTCACATAAACCCTACTGTTTATATGCAATACTTTATGATGGATATGAGTCCTTTCATGTCTCAGAGGACCATCTGTGACATCCGTTTCTCTCTGCATTTCCCCTGAAAAGCAGCTTTCTCAGAAATGATGGGTAAATGTTATGCATTTGGTTTCTAAATATTACTTTTCAAAGGTTTAGATTCTAAAAAAAATTGAATACAAACCCATGGAAGGTCACCCTCTTGAACTGTCATTCACCATCACTTAAAGCGTAAGTGCTTATAATTAAACACAATAATTTATCCTTCAAATTTTCCTCTTTTCTTTCTAAAAGAGCAAAGACCTAGAGCTGTCTGATGTTGCTGAACAAATTTCACTCACTTCTGACTGTTAGCTGTTACTTTCTTCATAATAATCCATCATGCCCTCAATATAAGTTAGTATTCTTTACTTAGAGTTTTATCTCTATTACTGCTTTCTTTACTAGCAGTGTGCTTATTTAAGTTTGCTTCATAAACTTCAACGTCTGCCTGTTCAATGCAGTGAATTTCTGTGACATATTTACTAAGAAATCAACATTCACAAGTTTTGCCAGTGTCACATGTTTTTGGGCCTTTGCCTTTTTGGATTAAATTTATGTTTCAGCACTCTACTGAAGAAGGTTTAAAAGCATGTCATAAAATAAAAAGGTTTTAATTTGCAAATTCAAATGTATTTTGATGTTAGATTTACAGTGTTTACCCGATGTCTTTTAAAATTCTGCAGTTCACTGTGACACACTGGAACTGATGCAATTCCGACTGACGGATGTTTTATTTTATTGAGGTGTTAAAGTGATCACAAGTTGTTGGTTTTTAAGAACTGGCTCAAGTTAACAACTGGGTTAGAAGCGTCCTGGCTGCAGTTCCATAAAAAGGCTCTGTTCTTGGTCAGAATTGAGAGTAAGTAAGCCCACAGTCTTGGATAAAAAACCCAAAACATTCTAGCAAAAGGCTTCACTGTTGGCAAGGCAGGGGTAATGCTAGCTCACAGTTTGTCTCCTCTAAACAGGATTTCTCAAATGTTGCAAACTACTGATAATTTATCTCACTTTCCATAAAACCCATCTTTATACTTCTTGGAATTTCTTTCCCCCAGACAATAAATATTTCTTGCCACAAGGTTATTGTTTGAAAGATTTTCCCTCACTTTGAGATAAAGGGCCCATACTTCTACTTGCAGCCAGTGTCACGTAAGCTCTGCAAAGGGGGCAAACCAATTCTATAGTTCACCCCTAATGAATACATCCAAGATTGCATCTTGGATGTATTCTTGATTGTAACCAAACCTGTCACTTTAAAGCGCTTGATGACCTGAGGAAGTTTTAGTTGTGATAATTTTATTGAGTCACATCATCCCCCTCTTTTAGGGCGTGTATCCAAGTTACATGTCATAGTTACAATGTGAAGCTAATAAAGCTCTTTTAATGATTCAATATGCATCTGATCATGCTGTAATAGTTTAATAATATGGTCAGTCAACATAAAAATCTAAACTAAAGATGACTGTATAGTCTGTGCCAATTTCTTCTCATCTTCAGCAGTTAATAGTAGCACTCTGTTTGCCTAAATTAACATAATTGCTAGTCCATATAATACTCTCGTATCCAAGATATTGTCAGTTTCTCAGTATAATATCCTTTGGTAAAACCCAAACTCTATTTACCAGCAGCTCCTATCTTTATTATAATATAGTTAATAACATACTCCTTCATCCTCCTTTTGATCCAATTCTTTCCCATTATTGAGTTTTAACTCCCGGCTGTCTATAAAATATCGGATCTCAGGACATAATCCAAATCATCCCCTTCACATAATATTTTCCCACACATTCAGGTTAATTGTGTCTATGTTTCATCATCCTCTTTATGAGGTCATAATTTTCCCACAAATGATTTTATGTTTTCACACTCTTGCAAAATTCATGTGAGTATAACTTCGGTATTTAATAAAATAAAATGAAATAAATATATATTTTATTTAGTAGGAAACAGTAAATTTGAAAATTATTTAAAAAATAAGTCTTTCTAAACAACACCAATAATGTTCCCAGTGGGGGAGAGGGAAATTATTCTTCAGATTTTTTTTAAAGTTTTGTCACATTAGAAATAAGCAAAGAAAGGGTAGTGAAATATATATATAACACATATAATATAAGTCAATGCTGTTTATTGGCCTAGATCTTTTGCATTCCTATTTGTCACATTGACGAACAAATGAGAGGCCTCACCTAATGTTAATACGCAGAGCCCGATTATGAATTATCATTCATTTCAAAAGTGTTTTTTTATTTATTATTAAATATATGAAGATTAAACCACTGTTCAGCTTTACATACCAACATTCTGTTGTGTCACTGTCTCCTGTTTCTTCTTTTATATCACTCTCTTTTCTCCTCTTGTGTCTGCCACTCGATTTTCTCTCCTTTGCTCTCTGGCTGGTGAAACAAACTGAGAACATGCTTTGATGTGACTCCAGTTCCAAGTCTCCCTCTGATCTGTCTATGTGCATTTGTGCGTGTAGGTTTAACCTTCTATGCTCTGTGGTGATAATGGCCGGAGGTGATACTGAGTGAGAGCCGTCCAATTGACTGGACTCTACTCCCTCTCTTTTTTACTCACACACACTGTTACACTCATACAAACATGAGAGTCTACGAGCTCAGTCAACAGAACATAACCCACTAAACACCTGACAGGGAAAAGACTTCCTTCCATGCAGCTGCAGTTAGATGGGTAGGGACATCCTGGCAGCAGATGTGTGACCTGGGAACTGCAAAACCCATTGGCTGATTTTTGAGCGGAGGGTGTTTCAGATCACACCACATTATGAGCACAATTCCGATCCTAAAATACCAACCTATAAACCTAGAAACAGAATAAAACTGGTCCTGATTCTTGATCAAAATGTTCTGAACCATTTTACAGCTCTTGCTTTCATGGGGCTAGATAACTGTAAGTATAATGCTCTGGATGGAGGCTGTCATTGTGACCTTGGTATGGTGGAGCTGCACAGTATGCAAACTGGGCGAGCGCCAAGGTTTGAAACTGTTTGACTGTGAATGTGAAGCCTGGGTGTTGATGAAAATAAACAAAAATTGATGGAAAAATAAACTTTGACACACTTTACACTGCATACTTTGCAGTCTGCATACTGTAGCTATTCCAAAGAATTATGTAAATTGAAATTAAGGTAAATAAACTGCATGAATGCTAAAGAATATCATCACAAACTGCTTATTCTCATGAGATTTTTATTACTACAAAAGACATAAGTTCTTAAACACTATTAATTCTCTAGATTAGTATTTTTTTCAAGCACATTTTTGAAGAAATGTTCAGAATCAAAGAATTAAAGTATTTAAACTTGCTACCGGTAGCCAATGTAAAACTAAAACATTTATGGTCTGGAACTCTCTGAAGACCTGCTGATGTGATGGATGTGTGTGTTTGTGTTACTTTATTCTTTATTTACTTGTACAAAATATGTATATATTGAATCATTTTATTTTCAGAATCTGTAAAGCATTCTGCAATGCTCTGCTGTACAAAAAGTGATGAAGTTGCATATTTGTTTTAGCATAAATGATTGATTGATTTATTGATTGGTTGATTGATTGATTAACAGATGAAGTGATCTAAGATGATCTGCAGTGTTACTCACCATCAGACCACCTCATGACGTCATCAAGTTGAGATGGCAACCCTTTCCAGAGGAGGCTCTCTTTGGGATAGCCCAGGTCCATGCGCCTTAGGTGGTCATCATAGCGCCAGTAGTATTTGTCCTTAAAGAAGTAGGTTTTGTCGTTGTGAAGCCAAACAAAAGCTGCATCCACACCCTCCATGGGCAGACCAAAGTCACTGATTGGACGTGGGTAACCCTCTTCAACAATATTGTCTTTGAACACCCAGTATTTTAGCCCTAGACAGTAAAAACAGAGAAATGTGTTTAAGAAATGCATTATTTATTCATAGTTCTCTCAACATGTATTCACTACTAAAAATGTGTAAATGCATAAAAATAAATGCACCTTTTATTGAAGTGCCACAATCTCCCAGTGAAAATTCAACCTTAATCTAAAGTACATTTATGCAGTAGGGAAAAATAAGTATTTTTTTTCTAAATAACACCAGGACTCCTAATGAATTGCTTAAAATAAATGTAACAATGCCATTTTTTAAATCCTTCATTTTATTTCTTAAGTGTATCCAAGTGTCTAGAAAGTGTTTTTTTTATTTAACAATGTATGAGTTCCTGTTTCCCTGGTAAATAAAAATGATATGACGCAGAGACCAATTTCCCTTAGACACCCTTCAAAGTGGGGAAACATTTGAAAATATGTCACAGTCTCAGTTATTATTTATAATAATTAAACGATTCTAAGCCACTGAAACTGTGACAAACAAAACTGAAGGGATTCCCAAGCTTCTTTTGCCGTGTGAGAAGAATATGATAAGGGAGAAAAGAAAAATATTCTTCAGCAAAGGGAGGAATCTTGGGTTCACCAATTAATTTTTTAGGGCTTTCGGGGACACCTGTACCACAGGCAGTAATAACAACTGCTTTAAAATATGTCTAGATGTTACTCGTAATAAAAAAGAAACAAACTTCTTATTGTTAGAGATTTAATGCAATGGTACTACTCCTAATCAGCTAGAACAGTGGCAATTACAGTGATATTACTGCAAGTTACCAACAAATAAAATAATAATAAAAAAAACTTATAAAAAATACAGAGGGGGAAACAATTAAAATGCTCATAAATTTGCTACATAATTTGTTGTATTTACAAAATGCAGTCACTTGTAAATTGTACCTTTAAAGAATACTATTTTGTGGTCCCCTGGCCTTTCATATACAGCGTCCACGCTGTCCAGATTGTTTGGGAGGCCCCTCCAGAAACGATGGATCTGTGCAGGTCGCAGAGACACCAGGTGCTTCTCCCTCGTTAGTCGCCAGAAGTATTTTCCTGAAAAAGTGCAGAAAAACACTGTTCTGAATGTTGATTTATATGTCAGTCATAACTACGCATACTTAGTAATGTAATGTAGCTGCAGCTGTAAGTTTTTATTTATTTGCTTGGGGCCACTCATGTAGGACGTTTATTAATGTTCAATTGAAGGTACAGCACTTTGCAAAATATCTCTTAATGTTTCTCATCTTATGTCATGTGACAACCACAAACTTATTTGTAGTATATTCATTGCCTTATGAATATACCTAATATGGATTGATTTATATCTAAGCATATTCATGGGTTAAAATGGTCGAGTCAAATCCCATGCAAAAATCTAACAATTTGAGGCAAGATTTGAAGCTGCTGTTCACAGTCACTTCCCATCCAATCTAGCATATCTTGACATACTTTGCATAACATCATCAGCAAATTTCTTTCCCTAGATGTAAAAAATCTGATGTAGATATACCCCAAAATATTTGAAGTGGTGGTAATAAAAAGTATTGACTCTAATGTCTTGGAAATGTTTTCTATATGTATATTAAAAACCAATCAAGAAAACATAAAATTGCAATACTTTTACTGGGTAGAAAGTGAAGTATGAAGTATGATATCCAATCAAATTGTAATTTTCCAAACATCGATATTGCTACGACTTTAGTCTGAACCAAAAATATAACTGGCATCTTGTTTTGTGTGACTTGTCAGTTGAAACCACATTTAACGGACAAAATAAAAGCAGCAATGATGCATAAAGTTTTAATTGTTCTGCCAGTCTTATTAAAATACAGGAGATTAAAACAGGACTTTCAGCAGAGCTACAGTTCAGCACGCTTCACTGACACTTGTGCTTGTGAAAGTTTAAGTCTATTGCTTTTTCTTTTGTCAGTGGGAAGCTTGGGGTCATTCCTCCAGAGAGCAGGCATGAAAACCTGACGTAATTTTTGGATTGCAGTCTTTCAGCGGCTCACTAGCCTCAGTTGGGCATCTACAGCTACCTCACCTCCTCCTCATAATCATTTTCATTCATTTATGTTCTCCTTTATTTCTACTCCTTCTGTACTAATTTAGCTAAGCACTTTTTGTAATTCCCATACTGTTGTGGTGCTTTGCGTCTTTATCTCTCCCTTTGTGCTGCTGTACCTTTGAAAAAGAAGGCCTCCCCCCGTATCTGGGCCACTGCATCAAAGTGAGTGGTGCATCTGTCTGGGGCGTCTCGTGCTAGCCTGGCAAACAGGGTAGAACAGCAGAAATAAGAAATGTAGGAAGAGGAGAAACAGGAGTATTTTAGGAGAAATTATTAATATTTTTCTTCTTTTACCAACTATTTGGGAAATATTAGCACCACAATACATTCAAGATGTGCTGTTGTTGTATGAACCTTCCAGACCTCTCAGGTCTTCTGGTTCTGGTTCTGCTCTACATCCACAGAGCCAGAACCAAACACAGAGAAACAGCATTCAGCATCTATGCACCACAAATCTGGAACAAACTTCCAGAGAACTGCAAAACAGTCGAAACATTGAGTTTCTTTAAATCCAGACTAAAATCTAGATTTGGTAATGTTTACTTTTTAAACATTATAAATGAGACATTGATCAACATTCTGCTGTGTAATGATGGCAATTGACAAAATGTAACACTACAATTATTGACTATGGGGTCAATGTGTTTTTATTATGTAAAGCACTTCGAAATGCCTTGTTACTGAAATGTGCAATACAAATAAACTTGATTGATTGATTGGTATTTTAGGGATGTTTTTTAAAATGGGCCTCTGCAGAAGCTGGTGATGCTGCACTAAACAAAAAAAGGAAAACCTATCAGTCAGACCCAGCAGAATCCCTAGGTGCCTTTTTCCCTGGGGTTTTTAAGTGATTTAAAGTGCCGACGTGGCCTGCCTGCCAATGATGAAGCTAATAGCACCACAGGGCCGGGAGTGGGAGCTGGCCAGGCCTTATATTACCAACAAGGGTCTCTATTCAGAGCTCTATTAAAACTACATCACACCGAGTGGACGGATAGGTGCCCTTGTCAAGCCTTATTCAGCCGTCTCACTCATTATGTTTTAATGAAATTAGAGAATATTTATTGATTAAAGTAAAGGTTTAAACTAGCAGGGATATGTGGAAACTTATTCAACTAACTACCTTTGAGTGTACATGTATGTGTGTGTTAGGTGGCAACCAAAACATCAGATGTTCATATTAAGGAGATCATTAATAAATATTTGACGGAAATCTTTTAGGTGAGATTACAGTTGAAACATAGTTTTAGAGTGTTAGTGTGGTCACCTGGAAAGACAATATTAAACAAATAGTCAAAAGACTCTTCAAACAAACAAGCCCATATTCATTAAAGCTGCCAGATCTTCTTGTGGTTGTTATTTTTTTTATATTAGTAGAGCAAATTTAGGTTTAGTTACAGCCTTTTGACCATATTGTGTGTCGAGACCATTGTGTTGCTAATACAAGAATAACCATAATAATATCTCAAAACAAAAAATATATATATGGTTATAATTTTTATGGTTATAATGTAACCATATGTATAATTTTGCAAGGTTTGTATAAACTGTACATTTGTAACAATATGTGTAGAAGAACAAATATAGATGTAAGGAAACAAAATGCACAATGCTTCCAAAACACTAACAAGCTCTTACCATTGAAGTGAAAGAGGATGTATTTTCCTCTTATGAGGACTGTACCTGTATCAGGAACATGGATTAAACTAGAAACCCACGAAAGGTGCAGTTTAAAAGTAAGATATAAAGAACATGTTAGAGACTTGTTTGGGTTTGCGTTTATTAACTTTTATCAGTTCCAAACACCGAGAGAGGAACCAATAAAACATGACTGAGCCAGTATACGCTCCAAACTGGTATTGCATTTTGATGCTAAAATTTCATATAGTCAATTTACTTTTATTGACATTCCCGTCTGCTGCACCCCTCAGGGAGAGTGATGATGAACAACATTTACTGAGAGAATATTTGAAGGTTTAGAAATTCTTACTCTATTCCAAACAAGAATGATGATGCAAGAACAGGTCTCATGAATGTTGAAGATATATGTATATGTATTTTTTGGCACATGAAAAACTACAAATTTTAACCTCTTACTTACATGACAGTGGATCTGTTTTCAGGAAGATCAAGCAGGACAGGAGGCTCAGGTGTAAGAGAGGGGTTTCCTGGTTGATTTGTGTGGGAAACTGAGTCTCTGACACCTAAGAGATAGAAAAAAAAAAAAAAAAAAAAAAAAAAAAGCATTAGAGAATGTTTTGATAATTCTCAGTAATGTAAAATCCTTTCATTTCTCACTTCATGCATATATTTCAACCCACTCCACTTTTGTCCAATTCAATTTCTCTCCTGCCACATTCCCTAACCCAACAGTACACACTTTGCATGCAGATCATTTCCTCTTTTTTTATTTCTCACATTGACACTTCCTGCATAAAGGCGAAGCATGATAAGGTCACATTCCATAACAGGGTCCAATTAACTTCTTCCGTGTTTTTTATTAAATCAATATCCACGCTCTATAAAACTCATCAAAGGCTGCTTCCTCCACAACGAGGTCTCTGCACCTTGAGTCTCCTGAGCTGTCCCCCATAAGCAGGTGTTCTTATCTGATAGACTACACAACGACAGCAGGGGCTTGTAAGTCAAGGCCAGTAAAGAAGGGGAGTATGAAAGCACTTATGGGTTGGAGAACACATCATCTGGCCAGGAAGCATAATGTTAAAAGCACTGGAAAATATGACTAGCTGTAAAAATGACAGGCGTATTGAGGTGAAAAGAGGTGAAGTAGCCTAGGACTTTAATCCCATATTGTTAAGGTGTCCTCCACAGCTACAGAGCAATGATGAAGAATTTCCTCCTTTCCAGTTTCTTTTAAATTTGCTGCCAAAGATGTTTTAGGTTTTTATCTTATTATAATATCACACAGATTAAATATCATAACTGGGAATTAGTCTTTGGATTGTTGTGGAATAACCTTGACCTACTTTAATAGGCAAAATTGTTTTTTTCTTTTCATGCCACAGAATACATCTTGGATTTGACTGCAGGTTTTGACTCTCTGACTACAAAACCTTTATTTTATTTTCTTGTATTGCTAAAGAAGTTGCTTGTCTTGCGTAACACAAACTGATGGACAGGTGTTTTCCTTCAAATTTTTTTTTGAGAGAGCAAAATTCGTGGTTCTAACAATTACGGAAAGTTGTCCAGGCCCTGAAAAAGCAAAGCAGCCACAGATCCCCACACTATGACCACCGTGTTTGAAATGCTGTTTTAAACTTTCATCAGATATAATAAGACATAACTTCTTGTCAGTCCAAAAAATATATTCGCAAAACCCTTGGGGATCAGCAAAATAAATTTTTGGTAAATATGAAGCAGTCCTTTGTGTTGTTTGTCATGGTCAGCAGTTGTTCTCACATTACAACTCTCCCATGGCTGCCATTCTTGCCCTGTCTGTTTCCTATTGATTGATCATGAACACTGACCTTAACTGAAGCAAGTCAGGCCTGCAGTACTTGAGATGTTGTTCTGGGTTGTTTGTAGCCTGCTGGACAAATTGTCGATGCACTCATGAAGTAATTTTGGTACGGCGGCCATTCTTGGTAGGGTTCATCACTGTTCGATGTTTTCTCCATTTGTGGATAATGACACTCACTGCGGTTTGCAGGAGTCACAAAGCCTTAGAAATTGCTCTGCATCTTTCTTCAGGCTGAGGGGTGTGAATGACTGTTTCTCATTTTCTTGAATTTCTTTAGATCAAGATAATATCTGATGTTTTTTTAAGAAACTTTTATTCCTTACATGTTATCATGCTAAAGTTAGAGTGATTTTTTGGGGGATTTTACAATTCTTGTGATCAAGTCTGGGCATGTTTAGATGAGCAGAACCTATAAATATAGTTAATTATAGTCAATATGATTTGGGAAGTTATGCAGATGTTGTTCCCCTAAAAATATGAAGTCCTTATTTGAGTACTATTTTTAAAATTTAAATCAGGTTATACTGTACTTCATGTGGTTATAAAATTTACTTCTTAATCTGAAACATTTATTGTGACCATAAACAATATAAATCCTTAGTTTACTTTAATTTTCACCAAAATATCTTAAAATGTATTTAATATTTAAAATGCATGTTTACTTCAACTCTTTAGCTTTCCCACATACAGCTCTGGAAAAATTCAGAGACAACTTAAAATGATCAGTTTCTCTGATTCTAGTCTTAATAGGTATATGTTTGAGTAGAATGGACATTGTTCTTTTATTCTATGAACTACTGACAACCAAGTAAAAATGTAGTATTTGGTCATGGTCAAAATAACAAAAAAGGTGTGGTGTTTTCAGACCTCAAACAATGCAAATAAAACAACCTCATACTCATTTAGAAACAACAATGCTAATGTTTTAATACAGAAAGAGTTCAGAAATCAATATTTGATGCAAAGGGGTTCAGTGTGATGGACTTTTCATTTTTTCCAGAGCTGTATGTAATGGCACATGTACAACAGGGAAATTCCTTTTCTTCTTACCGTAGAGTTGCCACACTCGTACTTTGTCTTCATACGGTAGATCATACTTCAGAGGGTCCCCTACAGGACCCTGGTAGTACGGTCTCATGATGGACTCCATGGCTGAGGTGTGAACGAGGCCGATGGCGTGACCAAACTCATGGACTGCCACAGCAAACAGGTCCATCCCGTGAGAGTCTGACAGACAAGAAAACAAAAAGTAGGCCTGCATCAATTCTGGATGAAAACATGACATAAAGGAGGAAAAAAAATCTAAAGTTGTTGCATATTGTATGATACTTGATCCTATGTGAATCTGTTACTATGATCTCTCTGTGCTCTCTTGGAATAAAGGTCCAAATGTATTTCCGTCAGCGGGAATTGAAATGCTAATTAAATCTGCAGGAGACAAACAGCGACTAATGCATTTTTTTCCTCACTATCTGAAGTTAAATCAGACCAAACTTCTCTTGTTTTAGGTCAGTTATAATTATCAGTTATTTTGGGTTTCCTTCCACAAAACTTTGATAGGTTTAATGACACATTTGAGTTTATTAGAGGCCCACCAGTCGCACACTTGTGGATAAGTTGCGGGTCGTTCTGAAATGGTGAGTGAAGTAAACTACAAACCCGACTGAGTTACTCCAGCTCTGTCAAAACTCCACCAACACAGAAAATATCAGCAGCAAAACTGTCTTTGTCAGAAAGTCCTGTATGCAAACCACATAGATTACTGTGAAGTACTGGATACAGTGTAAATAACTCATCATAACTGCTTTTTCAGATAAATGTGCTGCATTCATCTGTTTTCCCAGAAGTATCTGGTAACAGACATTAACTGTAACTACCAAGTACTTTGAAATGATTAAAGCCTGCTTTAAATTGTTTTGCCTCAAATTGAGAAGCACTTTCAAATCCGCAATGTCTCCCCATTCAATGCACAAAAGTCTTGCACGGCTTTACAGTCAGATTGTCACAGTGACGTGTTTAATGTGCTTAATAAGCCAACATGACATGCCCTCGAGAATAACTGAACTAATAGCTATCTAGAAAAGCATAAATGGCGAATTATCCTCAGCTGGTGATCATGACATTTCTGAAATGTTAACAGAATTGAAAAACTAATCTTTGTGAAAGGCAATAAAATTGATTATTGAAAGGTAGCTAAGAATCATAGAGCTGAATTTTTATCAGTATGACTAAATATCAAAAGGGGAGGCAGAGGATTCAGCATCCAAACATTATGCTGGAGTTTAGAAAGGACTACTGGGATGTGGTATATGACTTTCTCCAAAAACTTTTATTTATTCCTATTTCACAAAAAAAATTATCTGCTTTATCCTGTTATTGAAATGATTTTGGTAATCCTAATTTAACTAAAAAAAGAAAAAAATATATAGCATGATTTAATGCCAGGCAGTCAGGGAAGAAAGGTTATGCATCTTTAACTAGTGTATGTAAATTTAACATGTACCCGCTAAATTAAGAAAATAAAATCTGTTAGCTGAACAAACAAACTAAACAAAATCTGAGAAGCTCCATCTTAACCCCCAAACTGACTGATTAATGAAAAAGAGAAAATCTGTTAAATAAAAAGCTCCATAGTGACAGTGACCCATCTCCTCTGACTCTTTGCCCTAAATTGACCATTTTCAGTTACTTTTCATCTGCTTTTCATAGAAATTAAGAGGCGTGACAGACAGCTGAAAAAAATTAGATGGGCTATAGGCTGTATGGCATGGTGAGATAACCATGGTAATACTGTCTGAGTACTTGATCCGCCAATCAAAATCTGAGTGGGAAAAGGTGCCTAAAAAGGCTGCAGGCTTTTAAAGTGCATTTCCTTCATGTTAAGCCAAAGCATGAACAGAAGCCCCCAGAACTCCTTGTCTGACTCTGTGAGGAAGCACAAAACCTTGAGTTTGGAGCTGTAGATTTGCAAACAAATGGTGAGACAGCATGGCAGGCCAAGCTAGCTTAGAGTTCCTCAGTGACTTGGCTAAAGTCAGCATTTCCGTTAACATAGCATTAGCTTCAGCTTGGGACATGCAGTCATGCTTAGAGTATTCACCAGGGGCATCCGACAGACAAATGCCAACTCTAATCTACAGGAGCACATGGTGCAGGTGAACAAAGGAAGGATAAGAGAGAGAGAACAGAGGCTCAGAGCGGAGGATCTAATGTGTAATCGTATTTATGGTTCATGAGAAACTGACAGCACAGATGTAATGCCTGCTGGACAGAAGCAGAGCAGGAAGTGTTGTGTGGATGAACCGGATTCCTTTTTCTAAGGCAAAGAACAGAGACAAAGTAGAGCTTTTTGGAGCTCCACCGACTGCTGAGGGCTCTGGGGCTCCAGCTTTGTTCTTCTACATCCACCAGTGACCCATTAAGTAGCTTTTTACCAAACCAAATGCTTTTATTGCACAGTGCTAAGAATAGATTAAGTGTCTTATTCACCAGATACCTCTAAACCTCCCCTTCCCTAATTGTCATATTCTTCAAGTCTTAAAAATGGCTTTGATCTTGGTTGGAAGGACATATGAAAGACTTGTCCACTAAGTAAATGAATTAGTGTTTCAAATAAGCACTATCATCAATAAAGCAATTAAACAAAAAGCCTTTTCAATGATATTTGGAATGCCTTCTAAACATGACCTCTCACAGTGCATCTAGAGTTTTGCATGTAGACAAAAATGTTCAGATTTGGTCTCATCTGACCAGGGCAGCTTTGTGAATCTGAAAAGTGTGGTATGCATGTGGGTTTATATCCTTTTACTTTGAAACCCCTAAATAAAACTTCATGGAACTATTTTACTTCACCCAATTAGTAAATATAACTGAAAATGAAATGTAACTTAATCTTAGATAGATAGACTTGATAGGGAACATTTGTGAACAAACACAATAATGAAGACCAAAGAACAAGGCAGACGTATTATGGGTAATATTGTGGTGATGAATAAAGTGATATCAGAAATCAATATGCCAAACTTTGAACGTCTCATTAACGACTGGTCAATCTGTCATCTGAAAGTGGAAAGAGTTTGGGACAGCCGCACACTTCTAAGAATTGACTGTCCAGCTAAGCTGTTGGGCAGGTAAGGAGAGCATTAATTAGAGCGGCAGCCAAAGGTAATTCTGGTGGAGCTGCAGTGATCCACAGCTCTGCTGACAGGACAGCTATTAGTCTTGCAATGTTGAGTGGGGGCAGAAGAAAGCCGACATTGAAAGGAGGCCATTAGAAGTCAATTTAAAGTTTGTCCCAAGCCATGTGGGGGACACAGCGAATATTTCTTAGAAGATGTTCTGCCACATAAAGAACTACGTGTGGGGAAAAAAACTAATACTGCACAAACAGGTTAGAAACCCAGTCAAAGTCCAGACCTAAACAATACAAATAATGATTCTATGGTAAGACTGGGAATTTTTTGTCTTAGACAATATACCTATGTTGAAAACAACAATGGGGAAAACTATTTGTCCATAATCAAATTATTCCAGGGGAGACTTTTCTAAAAATAACAAATCTAGGAAGGCTGAATATAGAAAGTAATCTCATGATTTTATTTAGGGTTGTCAGAGTAAAGGGGGTAATTAAAAAAAAAAATTATGTTTCTAGATAAGCAAAGACATACCCAAAAACGCCTGCAGCTGTAATTGCAGCAAACGCTTTCATTCTATAGTAAGATTTAACATCTTAAGATTCAAAGGAATGGAGTAGATAAACAATTTTGAAAACTATGTATAATTTTTTCTTTCACTTCACAATTATTCACTATTTTGTGTGCTTCTGTCACATAAAATCCCCCAAAGATGTGATACGGTTTGTGACTGCAGTACGACAAAATGCAAGAACGTTTAAGTGAAGCACTACACTAATGATGATTTTTTATTTATTTTTATATTCCATGCATGTACTGAAACTTACAAAGCTTTACAAAGGCAAAATGCTGCAGTAATAAAACCTTGTTTTGTATACTCACTAAGTCCCAACAAAAACACATACGAAAACTTTTGGTTTTAGGTTTTAAAGCTTCCAACAAATATAGCAACAATACAGCACCTATCCTGAACTCATAAAGAGTGATGACAACATGCTGGCTTTCACCTTTAGTGCTTCGGATGAAGTGACTGACATTTTTGACGCTGTGATGTAACCGTTGTGGCCTTCAGTACTTTCTCAAGCAAGCAGCCTAAGGTGTCTTTACAGTACATGAAAATGTGAGTTCTTGCAGTGATGTTGTCAGCTGCTGCAACATTTTTGCCTGATTTTTCTAAGCGCTAAAATGTTCAGCAATATGTTCAGCAATGTTTTAGCAGGTTAGTTTTGTACTAGCGTGTATGATAGTCTCTATTTGAAACATGGCAAATAAATTAGGGGTTTACTTATGAAGAAAGAGTAATGTTTCTAATAAGGCATATGCCCTTTGTTTTAGAAGAACAATAAAATAGATATAGTACATTCTGTAAATAATGTTTACTGAAGCAGAACGTTTCTCACCCACCTTGGTTTTTTGTATCTGCAATAACAATGTGGTTTGTTTTTATTGTCTATATGGATGCTGATCCTGCTTCTGTTTTCTAGCACTCAATTGTTCTGCAGAACTTTCTGCTTTCTTTTCTTAACTTGTTTGCGCTGTTTTTGAGTCATTTCTTTTTGTTTGCTTAAAACAATAAATTGAACATAGAGTGAAAACGAAGGCAAAAACATGACAATGATGAATATAAACTGCGAAACAAACAGCAAGTGAAGCATTGTTTTTTCAAAGCACAACCTAAAATTTTGAAGTAAAATAGGGTAAAATGCAAACCTACTGTTCTTGAGATGCAATACACCTATCAGTAGCCCAGGTACTTTTATTTGCAAAGGTATAACTTTCTCTTCTGTTCTCAGCCAAATAAAAACAGAAAAGAATGGGGAAAACATAGCCCAAATAGTTTCTTAAGACATATTTCATGCAACTAAGCCTAACAGAAACAACAGAAAAAAAAGAAAAGAAAAAAACATTGACAGTGTCTGTTGTATGCACTTAATTTGGCTTTATCACAGCTCTACATTCTCTATGCTTAATGGCACAAGTCTAAGTCAAGAAAATTAAATGCTGAAACTGAATGGAAAGATGGATCACCATTAGTTTAAGAGCATGCAAACCTAAGCCATCAAGTCATGGTAGCCTCTTTAAAAAAATAAACCCCCAAACCCACATGCGCTTCTGCTAATTTGTTCCGGGTTTTATGGGGCCTTACAGCTGAAAACATACTTTGAAATATTGAAATATAATCTAATGTAATTATGTCAGAATTAACAGGTGTTTTAACAGTGGTGTGTATGCTGGGAGTCACTGTAGATTTCTAGGAAATATGTGCAGCTGGGGCTGCCATATTCCTCCTCCATTAACATCATCCTCACAGTTGTTTGGCAATTCAACGAGTGCAGCTTCTCTGGAGACATTTGCGGTAATCCTCTGAATAGTACGCATTACGTTTCCTGCACCATAGTGCATTGTGTAGAGTGAATGCTGATTTGGCTGAATACGGAATCAAATGAGTGTGTGGATATATTTTACCACTATGTTCTCCAGTGGAGTGAGTCATAAATGACTAGCTTTCTCAATGGTCACATTTGAAACAATGTGACCATCACAAAAATTCTCCTTAAGATCTAGTTACAACTTACATTTTGAACCGGTGACAACACTAGGAACTCAATTTGGCGAGCTTTGAAAAACAGGACAACCCCGCCTGTCCTGTGTAAATATCTCACTAATGAGCTAAAACTTGTGATTAATGATGAACAGTGGATGAATGGGCACTGAGAGTAATATATGGGAGTGGAACAAATAGGGGGGAAAAAAACTTTTCAGGAAGTATGATGACTTTCTGACCTTCCAGGAACTTGATTTTTGTTGTAGAACAATTATTTTCCTTGATATAGGTTGTTATCACAGATTTTTTGTGTGTGTATAAACACGGATTAGGGGCTTTGAAATTTAAAGTAAATACCGGCAAGGCTGGGATCTAAATTCAACACACATGAACATATTTACAAAGGTAATGCACACAGATGTGCTTCTTTTGCAGCTAACGTTTCAGCTCATGTGCAAATGAAGCTTAGGTTTTGTAAACGATTCCTTAAAACTCCTCTGTACATAAACAGCACAAACCTCGCATGTGTTCCTTCCCCGTCTACATAAGCACAGAAAAACAATGCTCTGACATGAAAAATTCACCTGCCTAATGATGCTTTTGTTTTACTTGGGTTAATTTTGCAGAGGCAGATTGTTGTCTCGGTGATAATTAATAAAAGCAATCTGCTTCCTGTCAAAGAACAACAACGCTCAGCCGAAACTTTTTTTGATGTTGCTAAGACACTACCCCCACAACTTTTAATGGATACGGGAGCTATCAGTCTGCACAGCAGGGGGGAACTATTCTCCTAAATGTGGTGCTTAATTTTCACAATTCAGCATCATCGTGTGCATTAGGGAGACCGACTTAGTGGACCTGGATTTAGGCTCCCGCTGAGAACAATGCAGCAGGAAATGGGGGGAAGGGAATTAGCAAAGGCAATTATTCAGCTACGGATTTGTATGATAAGCTTCATTTTGTCCCCCTCAAGATTATTACACAGCTCCACAATTTGCTGAAGCACCAACTCTGACTTTTTACCTTCAGCCTGACCTGACCAGGTTGCAACCTTTCAAGGGATTTTCAAACCTCTGAAAAAGTTGCACAGGCCAACAGTATGGGTCTGTTCTGGCTGTGGTAATGTGCTTTTGTGTCATCTTACAAGAAGATGGATATGCAGAAGCAGGGATATTGCATCAACTGAGCAATGTCTCAGAGAGACACTAATGTTGTTAAAGGAGGATGTGAGATAGCAGCGAGGTGAGACTGGCAGAGTGTGACGTGAAGAAATTAGGGGCTGTTTAATTAACTTTTTTCCCCGAGGTTTAGAACATCAGGTTGGCAGCTTCACTGTGGTAGAATACAAAAAATTCTACAGCTAAACAAAGTAGTAAAAGCAAAGATTCCCCAACTATAAATCTCAATGTATTATGTGGGGCAATTTTGGCCATGGAATACAATTCTGACACTAGTTAAACAGTTATCTCACTAGTTGTTTCAGCTAAGTTGATATTAACAGGTTATGGAGATAAATGAACAAGAACTGAAAGATGTCAAAACCTAAAAGATAAATGTCTTCTGACAATTAAGAACAAATCTTTTAAAGTGGATCTCAAAAGTGTACAATAACCATAACCAATTAACTTTTTCCAGCTCAACCCTCTGTTATATATACACCCAAATGTAAGGCAAGGCTGCGCTTTGTGACTATGTAATCCTGCTGATCTGGCTAACATTACAAGTAGCTAACATCCTAGATGTGAGCTACTACAGAGAGGCTTCTACAACTTATTGAAGGTACAGACTCTATCATGAGTGTCCTTTATAGAAGGTTGAATGTTTGATGAAAAAGATTGTCGCAAATGAAAAATATTCTTTTAAAGAGCTAAATCACAGTGAATGAGCAGAGTATCCTTGAACATCAACATCTAAAAAGGTTGGCGACAGTGCAAAGAATCCATCAGGTTTTGCACTTTGTCTCATGTTGAAGGCCAGTTGGTAGGTCCTGTGCAATCATCAGTCAGTCTGTCAATTTTTTGATTTAGGTCGAAATTAATATAATATTAAAATCTGTAGGTTTATAGCTAACATGTCCATTACTGTGACTTAACTGAGTGTAAGATAACATTAAGATGTCATACAAACAAACTTCTACCTTCTTTTTTTCTTTCTCACTCCTTTGTTCCCATGAATCAAACCTTCATCTGCACAGCTGTTGTTGGGCCCTGCCGTCACTTCAGACACACATCAAAGCCAGGCTACACTTCTGCATCGCCTCCTCGTAGTGCTGCAGCCTGGTGGGAGGTCTGATTGGAGCAGATTGAACTGCTGTCCTGCAGCATATGGTTTACAGCCCCGGCAGCTCAAAACAAAGAGGGGAGATCAGCGAAAGGGTGCTGGCCTCACTACAGACACCAGCTGGGTTAGAAAGCATAAATACGCTCTCCACTGCTCGGACTGGGGTTTAAATGCACAACGGGGCACTGAAGCTTTCCCTTATTATGGATAGCTGTGATTAGAATGGAATATGATTACCAGGCTCTGGATTTCTATGTGAAATTTGATGCCTTCTATCAGCACAAAACATCTTTTCTACAAACATTTCTATAATCTTATGGAGAGATTTGATCAAATAAACAAAGACACATACCTCAGAAGCTAGTCTTCCAAATAACTCTCACAAACATCCACATGAAATTATATGCTGATCCTTAAGCTCCCAGTCAATCTGTTTAGAGTAGACAGCTGCTCAAATTGAAGAATGGTTATATTGGAGGTTATAGTGGAGGTTAAAATGCAGTGGTTCCTCTCCACTGTCACCCAATGCTTGCTCAGGATGAGGGTGTCGATGCAAAGTCAACAACTCAATGTGTTTAGTTGGGCTAGTTGGGTGGATGCCTTTTTAACAATTGGCATTCATTTTTAATTGAATAGGGACGCGTGTAATTTCATCTGAATCTGAATTTTTCATTAGACGTATCAAAAGAATCATACTGATTTGATTTCAGGTTGGTCTAAACTGGATTCTATACAGCTTGATACAAATCTAATAAAATTCCTTGAAAATAAATCCGTTTAACCTGAAAATAAGTAGGGTAAATGGGATTTACGGTATTGTCTCCATAAAAAAAGTATTGACAGTTCTGTCCCCTCCTGAGATGCCATTTGAGTCTAGATTTCTTTTATTGTCCATGATCAAATACCCATGCCATTAAGTCATCCATCAGTCAGGAAATGTTTGTGAAGGTTGAGGATTTAAGGATTGTGTTAGAGACATTTACCCAGATGATGTGACCCTGTTCCATGTAAAAAAAAATCTTGAATGTAGAGCAGTTTAGATCTTCTTTACCCACTTAAAGCACCATTTTAATGAGTGGTAGTAAGGCAGAACTCTGAGAACAATTCCCCCTGCCTTACCCTGCGTGAATACAGACATCAATAGTAGGCAAAACTATTTCAGATTAAAGTTAACCAATCTGTCTTGTACAAATTTAATGATCTTAACCTGTAACATCATCCGCTGACTTTCTTTTCCTACTGGAAACCAAATCTGTTCTAGGCAGTCTTACAATGTTCGCTTTACTTGTTATTTCACGAGATGTGTAAGCTTCTTGGATCATTTATCAATGTCACAACCTATATCCAATTAAATTTGAGTACCTGCAGTCAAAAAAAAAGAACAAAAAAAGCAAAACAACTTAAATTTAACAAGCATGGGTGTGTAAAATGAGGTTGGATCTTTGGATCTATCCCTTCCTATCTACACACACTATCCTCTATGACTGTGCACTTTTTGATCTTTATCATCATTGTATAACTCATACCAAAAGTGGCTTCTGAATCTATCTTTGTATACAGGCAAATCTGAATGTGCTGTTAGCTTACTGCATGCAAACCCAGGCTGCTCTAAATATGAAATATATAAACATTTAAAAGATTTATTCCAAGGAGTTATCCAAACTAACTTGTTGGATTTTTATATTTTTGTGATCACATTTGGACAAATGCAATAGTTTGGTTGTCTGTAAATTATATATTTAAACATATTAAGGAACATCGCAAAATGTTGGACACAATAGCTCTCCCCTTTGTTCTGATGCTCGCCTATACGTCCCCCTCTTATAAAAGAGAAGACAAAAGGTACAAAGGACGGAAAAAAAACAGGGGTCAACGTAAGTTCAGAGATCCAGAAGAAAGGAAGAATAAAAAAGCAAGAGAACTAATGATTAAGGCTGTCAGTTGCGTGGCTGTACAGAGACAGTCCCTTCCTGGTGATGCATTCAGTAGACTACATCACTCCACCCGGTTATTTAGTTCGGATGAGTGGACTCATAATGTTGCCCCACCTTTTACCATTTCCCAGCCCCTCTCAGCTCAGGGAGGAAAAAGGTTAGGGGACACTAAATGAGGTTGATGCTTAGTGACAAGTAAATGGTCCCATTGTTCCATCAACCCTCTTTTTTTGCAGCCGAGCATGCACAGACGATTCTTCAAGTTTAGCAGAAGTGCAAAAAAAGTGCAAACCAACCATGAAGTCCATAGGATGGGATGTATTTTGTATTGCATAGTTAATGAGTGAACAAATGAATAATAAATCAGTTGTTATAAGTGGCTCAGAGACCACGTCTTGCTGTGTTTTCCAGAACTGTCTAAGAATGACGGATACCTTTAATATAGGCTCATCTATTTTTGATTGGCAGATCTGATTGAATTCTATTTTAGAGAAGCAGTCACCTCGTCCTCATTTCAAACTCGCACATCTCTCATAGCGTGTAATAAACCTCTTTCCAAACAGTTTGATGAGACAAATTAGGCCAGATCATTCAGGAGGCCAAGGCAATTTATTATCCAACACAGAACAAAGGAAAAACACACAAAATGAACATGCATCATTGGCATTATCACAGGATTTGTGTTTATGACAGCTTTATGATGAAACCTTTCCATAAAGTGAAATGCTTGTAATAATTAAAATAAATTATATGTGGGTTTAGTTAGAAATGTTTTGAAATGTTGATTTTGTTTTTGCTTAACAAAGCAGTGTCTGAAACAGGAACTGATGAAAACACTTTCAATCTGTAGGTGCAGAAGGAACAATATTACTGTCATTACAAGAAGAGTGAATCATCATTCATTTTTTCTTGCCTGTTTCTCTCTTTGAACATCTCTCATAATATGAGGCATGCAAGATGTTAACAATTGCAAAATTATAAATGTTTTTCCATAAATTGAATATTGAAATTATGACCTCACTGACAAACTGAAGAAAAAAACCATCAAAATTAGACAGCTTATTCTATTGTATATTGTGATTAACTAAATGTGTATTATACCTTTACTTGCTTTCCAAAATAGCGTGTTACACTTGTTGCACAAATGTTTACCTTACCCAGGGCTGGCAAACTCCAGTCCTCAAGGGCCACTGTCCTGCAGTTTTTAGATGTGCCACAAGTACAAAATACTGGAATGAAATGGCTTAATTACCTCCTCATTGTGTAAATAAGTTCTCCAGAGTCCTGCTAATGACCTAATTATTCTATTAAGGTGTGGTGCAGCAAAGGCACATCTAAAAGTTGCAGGGCAGTGGCCCTCCAGGACTGGAGTTTGACACCTGTGCCTTAGACTATTCCAATGGGTAATAGAAAATTCCTGCCTCTTAGTGAGTTTTATGTTCCACTCTAATCTGATCCCTTCTTGTTCTTTTGGGTCAAGAATGCACACACTTGTTCAAGATGGCAGGAAAGCAGCAGTGACTAAAATAATCACTCTTTCCTTCCAAAGTATGTGGAAGGTCATCTCGGAATACACAACGTAAACACTGAAACAGAAGGGCTAGAGAAAAATGCCAGTATGGTCAGCTAAGAAAATAAAACCAAGGTCACAATGGGCACAAGCTCACTGAAATGGACAATAACATGTTGAAAAAACTCTCTTTTGAGGCTACAAAGCGTAATTATTAGTGGTTTTCTGCATTATGTCCACTTTAAAAATTATGTTATATTAAAATGTTTCCCACCTGGTGATCTGAAGGTCCAGGGCTCATCATCATCAAAGTGTGTATCACCCGCTGTGAACCTCTCTCCAGGGAAAAAGGCATGTGCCACTGTTCCTCCGGGCCCATCGAAGGGGTATCCATCATTGTGGTCTGCTTTGGTGAAGTCGATCTGAATATCTGCGTTGCTGCCGGCCACCTCATGGAAATTTAGAGGTGCAATGTCGCTCCAGACCTTCAAAGCGTAGTACATGAGTGCCCTAACTGTGTCCCTGCCAAGTAGGGCTGAATCCTTTGGGTAGGTCCTCACTCTGAAAGAAAGACAAAAGAAACATCTTAAATGTAAGAGAATAGATTAGCAGAAAAGGGAACTAAGATGGGAAGAGTAAAACAGGATGGCTCACAAGAAACAGAAGGTTAGACTTGACATATTAAAGTAAAGGAGAGAAGAAATTAAGTAAAGCAGCATTTGGGACACTAGTAAGGTTAACATCAATACTTAAAAGAGAGCATCGTCATGTAAATGAGAGAATTATTCACATGAAGCAGAGAAATCAAGTTCTTCATATTGTGGCATGAACAGAGATCACTTCAAAATGAATAGTGGTCCATTAAGATGTGTAAACTGTCTTAAAATGAAGGTAGCATAAAAAAACAAAATATAAAAAAACATTTATTCTGGCACACAAAGATGCTAATTTTAATTACGGTAATTACTTTACAAAATGGGAAGTACAAGAGAGCATCCTAAAGCTTATCTTCATATGTTAGGAAATAATCAACTTGTCATTATCTGCAGTCAGAGCAAACATTAGAAAGTTAAAAACGTGAATCTTTTAAAAATTCATTTAAAGATGGATCGATGCATTTGTCAGTTCAACTTTACGTTACTGTAATAAAAGATGAATTTATCTTTTTACACATCCTATCAGGGTTTCTGACAGGGAAGGTTTCTGTTAATGCTTCAGAGCTCAACCACATCTGCATGCTCACTGTAACATAAAACTCAGAAGGTAAGGTTTCAATTAAAAGTGAAACAATGTCGCTAATCAGGCGAAGTAGATTTAAAAATGTAAAATAAACTGATATATTGAGTCATTCTTACTTTTATTGTCTGCAGCTACTGCCATTCCATTGAAGTTAAGCAGTCGACTGATGACTGTGGGATGTTACATTCGCACCATCTGATCTGAAAGTGGTGCCATTATGCACACCCATCAAGTGTGTTTAATTGAACTGTCAGAATGCTATACAATGTTAACCATGGAAGATGTCAAATACAAACTAATTAGTTATGCATTGTCTTGAAAAACAAAAACAAGAGCAACTGTTTTCTCACAAATCTTACAATTTGGATCGTATGCATTTAGTTTCATTGTTATGCGTTTATCCTAAGTGTTTAAGGTAGATGGAAAGTGTTGTCAATTCCCCATCTGCCTACAGGCTTACGGATTTAAAAAAAGTGATAGAAAGTGCCGCCAAAGAAGCAGAAAAATAAAATAAAATGCAAGAAAGGCTGGCAGCTAAAGAGATGGATAGAAATTGCTCTGAATTTAAAGCAGCAAAGGTCAACTACACAATGTTTGCCACTAGTGGAGAGCTGCACAAAAAGTCCTGTTTGCATATTTCTAGCAATACCGTTGGTTTCAGTATTTCATGCTCAGGTGCTCCTGCTGCTTACACATAATATGCTGAGCATACAATGTGCCTTTGAAGAGATTATAGAGTCAGCTTTTGGGAACCACTCATAAGTTCTTTCCCCATCTTTCCCATTTCCTTATTAAGTTTTCATTCTTCCTCACATCACCTCCAAAGCTCTGCAGCCTTTTTCTTTCTGACAGCTACAACTGAAATGGGACATGTACAAACTAAAAACCACTCAGACATCATGCAAAGTTTTCCATTTTTCAATTCTTTGATGATCTCTTTCATCCAATGTATTTCCTTTCCACTCATTGGTCTTTATATCCTTCTACGCCTTTGCTTCTGTATGATGGACTTGCTTTCTGTGTCCCTGCAAGAGTATTTTGGTCTAAAACTAAAGAGTCGTGCCGTTGTTACAGGCTGCCGTAGGACATTTAATCAGTGACAAAAAAATATCAGCGGAGTGATCTTTGCCTCAACTAGTTTTCAATCTGTTCGGAAATCACTGAAGTGAGAAAAAGTTGTGACTTTTCATTGCAAAAACATGCACAAACAAGAAAGAGTCAGAAAATGCTAAAAAAAAAAAAAAAAAACTGGAACTATAGTGTCCATTCTTCTTGCTTTTATACATTTTGTCAACTAGGACCACAACTCTTGCTGTGTTTTGATAGGATTCCATGTGATAAATCAACACAAAACAGCCCATTCATCCCATATGAGTCAATACATTGTAGAAACCCCTTTTGCTGCAATTCGTTGGAATAATTTCTCTACTAACTTTGCAGGTCTGGAGATGGATATTTTTGCAGATTTTCTTTTTTGCAAAGTAGCCCAAGCTCAGTCACAATTGATGAAGAGCGTCTCATTCCAACTGTTTTAAAGTCTTGCGAAAGATTCTCAACTATTCTTTCATCTGAACAGTTTCACTATAGATCGGGCTGTATGTTTAGAATCACTGTGCTGCTGGAAGGTTAACCACCCCACTAATAATACGTCTTAAGGAGCCAATAACATGGTATTATCAATGATTGCATTACATTTCTGATTAATTATCTCCTTGTCTACCGGTTTAGGTGGATGCCCATGTTCTGGTTGGCTTGAGGTTTGCAGTACTCTCCATTTTAAATGCCCCACATTGTGGGATCTTCAGGTCTTGGGTCATGATTTATAACTTTGCTATTCTTTAAACTCCTCAGCTTACCTCCCAAATATGCTGAGATAGATATATTCTCTTTATAACAAGATTTTATTATCACATGCTTAACCCAATATATAGCACACTTTTCAAGTTTGTAAAGAAATTGTGAAAAAAAAATATTCTGTGAATGTAAAACAAGGGTAGATAAGTTCATGAACATACAAGGCACTTAATGTAGTGGAAACAACCTTAAAACTTACTCAACAACAATGTACAGCCTGTGTAAAAAATTTCAATTTAGATACATGGTAAGTTATTGGTGAGCTAAATTAGTATTATAGTAAGTTCAACATCTTTTTCCACTGTTGTATCTTTCATACAATCATACAATAAAAACATAAATGTAGATTCACAGACTAATTTTTAAATGCAGACAAAGGAATTAGAATTGTAGTATTGTAAGGTCAGAGGTCCTACCTTAAGCAGTTACATTATGCAAACTCTAACAGGAGTTAAGTCTAAAGGGAAAACATGCCCAAACACAATATGCAAAGCGAAAGTGGGCGAGTGTCCACATTCCGAGTCTCAGCTTCGCTTGTACCTGCACCAAAGCTTCAGCGACCATCTGTCAGAACACCTGCATTACTCACTTCTACTGCAATTTACATAAAGGAAAAGACAAGAACACTGAAACGGAAAAAGTCAAATCTGGATGACAGCTAATGTGTATTATAAGGGTGAGATGAAGGTAAGTATATATTCATGTTAGCTTAAGTTCTATTCCTAAATCTTGCATTAATTCGGCCTGTTTAGTTGGTATTTTAATCTTTCCTTTTTCAAAAAAACAAACAGATTTTCTCTCCTCAGAATGTGTGTCAGCTTCACTTCAGAGAACTAGATTACCTAATTAGAACAAAAAACTGGATAAAAATAATTCTACATTATCTACATTATCAAATACAAACAACCTAGCCACAGATAAAGCTAAATAAATCTGTCTTCTTCATTGATATAATCTGTAATAATGAAACCTTTCAGAGCTGTAACAGTGCAGAATGTCCTAGTTTTCTACATGTACAAGTCTAGGATACTATAACAATAAGACAGGTTGTACCACACCATTGTAGCACACAGAAAATCCTATTATAATTCCTAAAAATGGACCAATGCCTATTTTGCCAACAAATAAAGGTATTTCCACCAGGATGCCTGGATAAAATGATAGATAACAATAAACCTGCTACATGTTTATATTCCTACTGGTAGAAAAGGAAAACTGAAGACAGACTTTTTACAGCTGGGAAAATGTGATGTCTTCCATGTGCTCAGTGTTGTGGAAGGATTTAAAATGGTTTTAAAACTAGTCCACAAATTAAATAGACAAATCAAATGGAAGTCAAAGTCTCGCATAAAAAAGTGAACTGCAGTCTCATGAATTAAAATGGCTGCAACCAAGTAATAATTCCAGCCTTGAATGAGCTGTAGTTTATACTTCACAGAGCTTAGAGCAGCTCTGTAAAGTGTAAGCTGCTTGGCACAGCTCTGTGAAGTGTAAACTACATTACCTTGAATTTAATGTCTTAGTGTTGCCTCATATTAAAATATTGCAATGCAACAACAGACTGGTGGATTTTAATGAAAAGCAGCAACTGCAATTTGGAAGAACAACACAATCATGTAATAATCATTTTAGATTCTTTGCTACTTCATTCCAACTTTGAAGTTTACATGCACTAAAATTACTATGTCATTTTAGATACACTGTAAGCTTCTAGTTAATTCGCAACTCTTATGTCAAGGGGAGACACACCTGTGGATGTATTTTCAGGCAACATCTCAAACTCAATGCTTTAGATTGTCTCATTATGAGAAAAATAACAAAAATCAGCCAATATGTGAAACATGAGAATGTACAATCATGACGGAGACAGGTTCTGTGTCTTAGAAATAAATGTGTTTTGGTGCAAAATGTGCAGATTAACTCCAGAACAAAAACAAAAATCACACTGTGATAGAATTTTTGAATACTGATGAATTGAAATTAATATGTGTTAAACATATCGCAGTAGTATTCTTTCATAAAGTTATCTCGTTGAGTTTCAGAACAACCTCCTTTGTGTCACCAACCTCAGGTGTCGTAAATCATTCAGGACTGAAAGCCAACAATTATTTTGCAAGGACAGGGAAATTAGCCCCTCCTAACCGCATAAGTCTGACAGAAGCAAAATGTCATTCTGTTCTTGCAGCCATGGTTTGGGATTTCTTTTTTTTTCTGATGTCTGTCAAATTTAACATACAAATGCTGTAGGAAAAGAAAAATATGACAATTCCCACAAGTTCTGCACTTGAATTCTTGTGAAGTATGAAATGTCCTGGCCAGAGAAAGCATCGTTATTGTTTATGCGGCATTGAGTACAGGAACATATTTCTGTGTTCTTGAGCACTATAGGCCATATGGCTGAGAATATTGCTTTCTTTGTGTTCTTCGTAGCACACACAACAAATGCCTCATTATTTTTGATGCTTTTGAACAAGCTGATCTAGCTGTGAAGGTGTCAAATCCAAACTATGAATAAGATTGTAAATATTGAGGTCACAAATAGGCTCAGGAAGAAATTCTGACACTACAAACAATCCCTACAAGGAGTATTGTGTCAATTCTCTTTCTTCTTCATTTTTTAAAATCTATTCAGATCTTATTTCCTGTCAAAAAATAATAAGAAAATTGTTCTCTTTGTGTTAAAATCTTTATCATAAAGAACTTTTCAACAAGATCTGGTGATTCATGTGTTTGAATGACGTTCCCTGCCATTGTTTTTGTGTCTAAAATGTGGGTGAATACAGAAAAGTTTCCACTGTACTTTACTGAAATAAACCTCAAATGGTGTGGTATTATGTACTTTGAAGGGAAATAGTGTCATTTCATACTGCACAATAAACAACTCTGTTACCTTCAATTGTGATAAAAATGCTCTCTCTTTCTCTCTCTCTCTCTCTGTATATACATATATATATATATATATATATATATATATATATA
>CAEFZY010064132.1:0-41616 GCA_903066815.1 Brachyrhaphis roseni | reverse complement strand
CCTATGAAGAACACTGACATGCTGAAAAAGTTGTTGGTACTAACAGGGAGAGAACTAAAACGTGCAGGATGCCGGCCCTCGAGGACCGAGTTTGGGGGCCCCTGACTAAACCAAGAAGAGAATATAAAAAACCCAAAATAAAACATTAACTTTTATAAGAGCGATTATGAATCATTAAACCCCCCAAAAAATCTATGAATATACATGAAGTAAAGCCTTATAGCAAAAGCCACAAGGCTTCATTTGGGAAAGTAAATCTGTTGGGCTTTTCCTTCAAGATCAATCAATTAAGTTTATTAGTACAGCACATTTCAGCAACAAGGCATTTCAAAGTGTTTAACATCATGAAAATATAAAATAAACACGTCACACATTCAGACAAAAAAAAATAAGACTGTCAGATAGCACACACACACACACACACGCAAATAAAATGGATCATAGTCTGTTCAGCAAAATTATGGATCGCACAACAGGAAAGTTTGTTTTAGTCTGGCCACTTTTTAAAATGTACCATTTTTTCAGGGGCTCTATAACTATTTTGTCATTTTTGGAAACGGTTTTAAACACCTTCTGTGTTGGACACAATTGAACCTAGGGCTGCACAATATTATCGGCATGGTATCGGTATCAGCCGATATTTGCTGTAAGATTTCATTCTGGACATCGGTCATTCCGTCAAAATAACTCACCGATATGAACGTTTTTTCTTTATATGACTGACCAGCGATGATGATGCCTGCAGCACAAGGTCAAATTTGCACAGCTTGAGTGTTGTCATTGTCTTTGAGAGAGCAGATGTCAGGAATAAATTTGACATTAAACATAATGCAAGTTGAAAGTGTCACATCATTTTCAGCCTCCTTAGCATTTGGCAGCAGGCTAAATTGACAAAGATAATGCAGGATTTTAATTCTACAGTAGAGAAAGCCATATAGTTTAAGTACGTGCGTACAGAAAAAAAAAAGAAATCTGTATTGATGTCAGTTATCGGCCACATGAGTTTTAGTAAATCAGCATATACTAAAATGCTGATATACATTGCAACTGGGGGTGCAATATCGTGCACCCCTAGTTGAAACGTCTGCAAATCCAATTCTCACGACTGGATGATAAGGAAACACAACACTATGAATGCAGCTGTTATAAATGTGTTACCTCTTTGAAGTAACACATTTAGGGGTTTTTTTCTTTTTTTTTTGCTGTGACCAGACAGTTCCTAAATTCCTGTTGAGTTCCACAGATGTAATTCAAGACAGTCTGGAAGAGGAAACAGGTGCTAGTGATGACAAGCCGCCCGCTACATGAGTAAAAATCTGAGTCACATTTTGTAAACGTGCAGCAGATTAGATTTTGCTTTAGAAGTAACACTCTCTACGCGTTTATAACTAAAATACTAATACTGATTATTAATTACAGTATGAATGAAACATCTTGATTCAGTTTGTGATGAGTGGATCAAACGTTTGAGCTCTGTAAAAAGAAAAAAAAAAAAGACATGCTCTCAGGGGAGCCTTTTGTCTTTTAAGACTTTGTTCTAGGTTTAAAGAGATTCAGTATTTATTAAAGTCCTTATCTATTTTAACTCACAGACTCTGATTCATTACAGCCTGGGACTGCTTAGTACCAGCTGTAATTTTGAACCATATGAACTTAAATAGGCATAGCCAGTAGCATATGGCAATAGTTCCAAGATGCTTGCTCAAGATTTGTGTTTTGTTAGGACTTGGTAAAACCCGCAAGTCCAATCGGAACATTCCTATGTTTGGCAGAAATTGAGACATGATAAACAAACTTTGGGAACGACATAGAAGGTTGCTCAAAACAATGCAACAAACTTATAGTCTATTGAACAATGTAAGAGACAAAAGAATATACCAGATCCAGCCACTTACTTCTTAGTGATATGAATAAGCATGTGACTGTAGCCCACCATAAAAGTGAACGGTCTGGACCGTCACAGTGCGTTATGTCGACAGCTAAACTACACATGAAGTCTACAGGTGGGGTCCATTTATAAGGGAAAAGAACGGATAACATGAGAAGCTCATGTTAGTTAGTTTGATTCAAGGTGAATCAAACTAACAACCAAACTGACAACCAACCAATAATATTTCATTGAGTAAAAAAAAGTAAACAGCTAAATAAAAACAACTGGTGTGGAGCGAGGCAACCAGGTCAACGCAAAATGTAATTTCGTCAGATGTTGTCGTTACGCATGGCTGTGACAAACAGGAAGTAGAGGTTGAAAATGGGCACAGACCAGTGCTCAGGACAGGGGCGCTGCCAGGAATCTTGGGCCCCAGGACAACAAATTAAATTGGGGCCCCCCCCAACGCGCAACTGCTGTAACAATTTTTTTGAGTCTATCTGACCCATCAAAAGCGTCACAATTTTAAATGCTTGCAACTGCCTTGCTTTCTTTGGTCCAATACTGATAACTAGCACAATATTTACTGCTCATGAATTTTACATGCAACAGTCCACATAAGGTATGCAAATAGGTTGCTTCATTTTTTTGCCATCAGTTTTAGATTACTGAAATGTCTCTCCCCACGAGCAACAGTCATAGGCAAGATGCAAAATATACATGAAGCAATCCAGACTTCTCAAAAAATGCTATGTAGTTGCATTTTATTCAAGCTGCAATATATAATTTTAATAAACAATATGTTTTCTCCATATTTGTTAGAGCTGTCACCATGTCGTGACAGTTTGTTATGATACAGATAATCTGTGAAAACAATCAATCTCCTCCACCTAACCTACTATTGTTAGCTAAAGTAATGCAACGTTCCGACCAAAACAACCAATCAGAACCAGTAGGAGGGTCTTAGCGCTGTCAATCAGCCTCATTCACTCACTGCAAAATGTGCTAATGGTGGAGAAACAACATATCATTATAGGAAAAATGTTTATCTGCTGTCATTGGTCCAGTTAGCATAGTCTAGCTAACTAGACTAACATAGTCTAGCTAATTTTATTATTTTTCTTAGCAGTATAGTAACCACCACAGTCGTTCTTCTCTTCTGCTATCTGCTGCTGAACACCATCATCGTCAAGCTCCAAGCAGGAACGAACCATTTCATGCAGATCCAGGTGGGTTCAGGGTAAAATTGTGGAGGACCCCCTATTGGTCAGGGGCCGTTGGAATTGTCATAACTTTCCCCCCCCTTTACGGCGCCCCTGGCTCAGAAAAATGGAAAGATAATTTTAAATTGTTGCTATCGGGCAAGTAATTGCTGTCACGTTAACTAGTATCAGTGATGTTTCATGCTGCCAGAGATGTAAAGAAAGAAATGCAATTCTAAAGCATGCCAACAGTGAAAACATCTGCTCAGTCATGTGAGGTAAATCTTTGCTATGTTAGAACTTACTCTGCAAATGTATGTCCAACTCCCTTTTACCAGGTGTCTACTACATCAAAAGCTTTTCTTTTTTTCTTTTGTTGCAAAATTAAGAAAGTTATTTTGAATTTAAAAAGAAAAATAACTTTAATGGAAACAAGGTTTATGATACTGGCCAAAAGCTGTGCCTATGCCATATTCTCAGGTAGGAGACGTAAGAGGTCCGCTGTCCATACTACAACCAACTCTCCAGCTACGGCTCAGAGTTGTCTGTTCCTGAAGTTTTCAGGAGAACGGATTTTACCTGGACTCAGAAGGTAGAGCGTGGCACGAGACAAGACAGTTGACAAAGGCGGCTTTGAAGATAAAGCAGGGGCGGGGGCCGGTTACAAGCCTTAGACGAGGAGAGGTGAAGCCGCTTGCTGTGGAAGACAGCTGATGAGTTGTCGAACCTCAGGACAGAGTGCAACACTGTGGCTTTGAGCCGCGGTAAGGTGCTCGGCTTAGAGAGGAGGCGACGACAAGGCGCTGTGGCTGCGGGATCGATTGCATGAACCATGTCTTTGTCATTAGCCAAGGCTGAGACTAAGGCTGAGACGGAGACAGTCGGAGCTGGAGCTGGAGTTGAGGTTCAGACTGGGGGCTGTGGAAACGTAACACTAAAAGGACTGGAGTGCATCTCAGTAACAGCTTCGTCCTCCAGTCCTAGTAGCATGCCTACCAGCTGTCTGCGAGTGGCTGCCGGGACATGTTACTGCTGAGATCAGTTCAATGACCACACTAGGAGAAACATGAGTTACTGGAGGATCTGACAAAAAGCAAAGGAAAACTCCAAAGTTTCTAAACGCTGATATACTAACAGAAATAACATACCTAAAAAAACAGGTTTGTTAGTCATACAGAAAAAGTATAAAGAGATGAAAATTAAACTACACGTGGAAATGCAAATCAGCCCAAACTAAAATCCAAATTAACCCAAAGAGATCAGTTTAATAAACCAAAGAACCCTAAATTAAACCAAAATAATGAAAGAAGTTCACTGTTTTCTCAATTTAAGCAGTTTGCTAGGTATTTTTAGTTTTCTTAACTTTCTCTTTTGAAAAATCACACACATCTTTCTCATACCTTCCATTTGTTGCTTCCCCCCCCCCCCTAATTTGTTTGTTACTGAATGCAGGTTTTTCGAATGAGCACCCCCCTTCACAGTTTTGCTTTGGGTTACGATTTACACCAAAACAAGCCGAGGCATATAAATTCAGCTGATACAGCAACAAAACCTTTCAAACAAAACAAAAGACCTAAGAGTCTCCAAACACAGTAAACGGTGTGCTATTAAAGCACCTTTCTTTTCTTTTTTTCCTGAAGTGAAAATAATTTTAATGAGATTTTAAGAAAATGCCAAAATTCGGGCCTGTGAGGCGCAGAAGAGAACATTGAACTTGACAGAGGCAATTTCAAAATGCAAAATCAGTCATGCTACATCTGTACTAATTCTAGCTTCAGGCCAAGGACATAAAGGACTTTTAATGGAGGCATGACAAAACGGCATCACTTTCCAAGAGTTCGTTTTGAAACATAATATATCAAGTTTGTTTCTCAAACCAGATTGTCCTTTTTTCTTTGTGAGCGTGCTATTGTCTTCAAACATATAAATGAAATACGAAACCTGGAGCATGTTGACAGGAAGTTTTCATTTCTATCTTTTGAATCATGTTTCTGAAGGACTTATAAATGTCCGTTGTATCGTTTGCAGTTTTTTCTTCTTTTTGCTGATTTTCTTCTGGGTCTTTCTGTAATTTTCCACCGTAGGAACTTCACATTAACATGTGGTCTTTGTTATAGATTATGGGATTTTGTGTTGGTTTCCATGGGGCCCTTTTTGCATTTATGACAAGTTTCTGCAAACAAACTTTGACTGGATCCTGTTTGGGATTATTGGCTCAAGGATCAAAGTACAGTGGGTCGGTAGAATAAAGTACTAAACTAGTGGTGGGATGCAGTAAATCGCTTTTTAATCCAAAACTATGTAGTTCAGACAAATAAAAACGTATTTCAATTCAAAAACTCATTTTGCAACTAAATTATTAAATGCACGAACATATGAGCTGAACAGCAAAGATGTTTATCATTGCCATATCTTCATGGGAAACACAAATTTATTACTAACAGCACATATATAATCAGACAATACCTGATTGACCTGATAATATTTTTTTTTCAAATTACAAACAAGCACAATTAAACAGTTTTTGTCTTTATTTTTGTTATTCTCTTTAAAACATATATTCTTTGTATGATTACAATAAAGTACACAAAGATATATATATATATATATATATATATATATATATATACACACACATCTGAATCAGAGCCAGGGATGTAAGAAAGCTGAACAAGTTTGTGTCCTCACTTTTTCCCCAACAATAAAATAAATTTAAAAAAATTCTCAAACATTTGCTTTTAAAAAGGAGATCTGTGTGCGCCAAAGTCAGCATTTCAGTAAAAGTAATTGAATAGATGTGGTGTTATTAATATAAAACTAAAAAAAAAGAAAAATGCAAACTGGCGGTTGTTAAAGGGGTAGTATTATGTAAAATAGATTTTTTCTTTTATTAGCTTTCATCATTTACATACCTGGAGTGTTGCATTGATTCTTTCATTCACATTTGAGAAATCATTTAATCTACCATGGCAACCATTCAGCTGTGAAAAACACCTGGTTGGACCTAGCCCCGCCTTCGAGGCGCAGTTCCTCCTCAGAGCTGCAGTTTCCAAGCTTACATATTACAGCACACTTCCCCGCCCACTCAGCTCCTTTAGACTAGCCAGCAGCAATTAGCAGCGGAGTTTCAGAAAGGGCAGGAATTTTTAAAGAGGCAGAGGCCCAATTTCGAGGCATTTAATTATAAAGGGAATGTTTTAAGTCATATTTGATATAACATTTTTTAACAACTGAAGTTAACATAGCTCTTTTAAATCAAGACTGAACACCCACCTGTTTTTAGAGTTGCTTTTGAAACATTATAAGTGACACGTAAATCAATATTTTGACAAATTGTAACAAATCAATTGATGTGTGTGTGTTCTATGACTTTGTATTTTTTGTGTTTTTGTGAAGTAAATAAGCTTGAATGTTTTATTGATTGATTGATTGATGGATGGATAGTGCTGCAAAATGGCGCTATGTGCCTGGAGAAAACATAATACCGCCCCTTTAAAGCTCAAATCATTTGCGTTGTACTTAAACTGTTCCATTCTAAGATTATTTTAACTTGTTCTAAATAAAAATGAAGCGTCTTCATCTGGGTCTAACAACAATGCTGAACCAGTCCAGGGCCCGCATTTTGGACACCTCCTTTCTACATCAATAGGTGAACATTTTCTAATAAAAAAACAGAACATTTAACAGTGTGCTACATTTTTCACACGACTGTCATTCTGCTCTTCATCTGGGAAACATTCTGCTCGCTGCCTCCACTGCTTGTCTTTCATGTTCGAAAGAAGACGAGCCACAAATCCGGTAAACGAGTGACTGAATCTGCCTTTAAGAACCGGCTTTCGTGCATGTTTGATGATGGCACCAAAATATCTCCAGGGAAGTTCTGATTCATCTGAGCACAAGCCACAGTGACTCAACGCACACTTGTCCTGGAGACAAACTGAAATGTGTCTTGTATCGACAGAGGTGAACTCCTCAAACTCGGCGTTCCGACGTTCAGCAAACGTCCCTGATTCCCGGAAGAGAAAGTCAGGTGAACGCGATTGGCTCTGGATGCCGTGAAACTTGTTTGTCGTGGAAATTTTCTAGATTTATCTTCCACATATTTTTAAATGAAAATGTTCTGCATCCGTCTTTGCCTTCTCTTAGAAGGTTTGGTGGCGTAAGGCCAAATGAAACACTTTAGGTTCAAAATGACTTTCACAATTGCTACGCTGTTGGTTTTGAAAGAGATCCAGGAGTTTGAAGAATATGAAGTACATTTTGTGTTAGTCGTTTGTCATAATCGTTAAAAATGTATTTACTCAACACATATATTTGCTCGTTTTGCTAATGCCTAAATCCCGTATGCCAGATATTATCCATAGCCACAGTTTTACGCTTTGTTATGAACAAAAAAAAAAAAGGAAACATTTTGAAACTGTGAGGCGGACATAATGGCTCTGTAATGAAAAGCATTTTTAACCACTTGAGCAGCTTGGGTTGAAAGCCAATAACAGCACTAACTTGCTATAATCCAGACATGGCTCTTTAAATTTGTGTATATTTAGTGTTTATTGAATCCAGAAGTTCATCCCGGCTGAACGATTTCAAGAAACAGTTCCGGGCAGAACAACGTGCAATCACCATATGCAGGAATAATAGAAATGTTTGACTTTCGATGCTTGTTTTTTGTTTGTTTGTTTGTTTGTTTTTCAAAGTTTTTTGGGTTTTTTTCCAGTTTGGAAAACGGGGATCGCGCAACATAAAGCCGTAGTGATATTTTATTATTTCAACTAAAGAATTGAAAGCACATGTTTGTATTTGCTGAGGACTTCTATTTTTTTCTCTAATCCTCCCTGGATCCAAATGTATATTTAGAGGCTCTTATATATACATACAGAAAATTTACATGAAATCTTTCGAAGTGGAATATCGTTTCTCGATTGCAGGTTGGAATGTTGCACGTTTTTTGCGTCTCTGGCAAAGAATTTTCATTTGAATCATTTGTTCAGACGTGTTTGCACAACAAAATGTGATTCACGGCTTCATGAACGAGTGTTGCAGTTTCACTGCATCAAAGCCACCAAACAGCTACAAGCAAAGCAGTCAGGAAGGCAATTCTGACTAATTAAAGTAATGGAGCCGTCCATTATTTACATTTTTAATTGAGACTGAGGAAAATATTATGCTGATCACTAAATTATCACATATCAACTAAACTGTAATAAGTTATTAATATAAATATAGGATCTTGAACCTCAGTTCTTTATGCTGCAAAGTATTAATTTAAAGCATCTTGACGGCGAAACATATTTGAATGTTTTTACATGATGGAGGTCGTCGTGGTGTCCTTTCCTTCACCCCCCACCACACACACACACGCACACAGTGTGTTTGTGTTTGTAATAATAAAAGACTTGCTAAAATAATGGCCTAACCACCTTTTTTATTATTATTATTATTTGCTAAAACAAGATTTAGGCAAACGACAACAACAACAAAAAACGGCAAATAATGACTTGGGCCATTATTTTAGAATAACGACATGGTAAGAACACTGGCAAAGCAAAAACATCTCTGTAAATATGGACTATAAAAAGCATCGTTTTCTCTACATACTGGGCTGCCCCAGTTTGTGCAGGTGAATCAAATGTTTATGATTTAAAGAATAATAGCACATTTTATGCATGCAGAGCACTTGTCTAACTTAAACACTTACATAAATAATCATTTCTTTATTTGTTTTTTGTTTAAACTTGGAGTCTGAGAAACTGGAGAAGTTGGCGGGTGGAACTGAAGAAGTTCCACCCGAAGAAGTGTTCGAACGACGGGTTCACTCATCTGAACGACGGGTTGGGCGAGTGTAGCAGTGTGATGTTGTTACACTAGATTGCCAAGTCAGAAGTTATTCCGGTAGGAAATTATATGAGCACCGGCAGCTTTTATTTTGAAAAGACGACAGAACCACTCCAAAACAGCGGGTAACTTCCTGTCTCAAAATTATTATTTTTATTAAAATTTAATGTGTTGTAAATAAAACTGTTAATTATTACCGTTACTGTTGAGCATATTGACTTTATAGATTGTTGTTTTTAGTATCAGTTCGGAGTTTAAAAAAGAAAAGTTATCGGATCATACCATTATAATCTGTGAAAGGTTTTCCCACGCTCTCCTCGTGCTCTTTCTGTTCAGATTCCGTGGGAGAAGGCGCTGTGGAACACTATAAAAAGAAAAGCCTGTTCTTGATTACTATTTTCTGCCATTTGAATGCAGGAACATTAAACGTGCCTTCAAATCAGCTGCTGTCTGGCTGTCATTCCCGATAAGACACAACGCAGAATCAACTACGCTACACGAGGAAACGCCGGGAACAGGGGAACTGGTTGCTATAGGGAGGAAGACAACAACGGCCTGTGTGTCTGAGCTTGAGGGACGTTAAAACACAGAAGAAGGCCGACGTGACAGCTAAACAATCTGGCACCGGCCTCAGGGAGTCTGTTCCTCTTAATGTGCCTCCCGATAAGCTGCACCTGTGACAATACACCCATCACTCACACTGTGCAATGAGACGAGGTGAGGAGAGACGTCGATGAACACCTGTGGATGTGACAGGTGGCTCGCTCTTCAAGCAGAATCAGGGTTTCGCCAACGTTTCAGAAATGTTTGGGATTGTTTGCTGTATATGCAGTTAATCACTGAGTCTGGAAAACCTAAATCCAACGGCAAATGGACTGAAAGTAAATAGAGCCTTTTCCAATCATTCAAACCCATTCGCACTCACATTTATATCGATGCACAGATCTGTAGGGTTAAGTGCCTTGCCTAGGGGCACATCAACATGCGACAGGAGGAAGCTGGATCCGAACCTACTACCTTCCGATCATGACTACTCTATCCACAGAGCTACAGTAGCCCCAATATGAATCTAATGCACATTTGAAGATGCGTCCTTGCAAGTCAGCCCTAAGGAAATCAAACAAGAGTGGCTCTTCATCAGACAACACTGTTTTTTAAATAATGTGTTCTATCAATATTTTTTTTTCTGTATTATTGAATTATACAAAGAGAATCCACCCTTTAAGTGCAAGTACCACTAGGCTGTATTTCGCAAAAAGAACAGAGAAAGCTAATCTAAATCTTGGGATTGTATAATAGAGATCAAAACAAAGGTTTTGCCTTTGATCACCACTCCATCCCCTCATGACCAACCTCTCCTGAGAGAATGGATACGTGATCACGAATTGATGAGGTTGAGGAGCCCAATGCGCACAAGAAGTAGGTAGAATCACGTAAAGGCTTTTGTGCAGCGGAATGCAGTCCAAGACTTAAAAAAGTTCCAATTGAGGTATGAAGGCATGAAGAAATCTGAACCAATAAAATGGAGCACAAGGGGGAGCAGGAGTAACAAAAGGGAGTGATTTCTGGAAATAGGTGGGTTGGGTGATCATTAACAGGTCGCAGCTGTGAGGGAACCAAGAGACTGAGAACCTGAGAGAGGATAGCTGGGAAAATGAGACAAGGACAATAAACAGAGGAGAAATCATGAATCAGAGAAACAATTTCTAACACAGATAAAGACTATTTCAGAGTCGGCCTTCTACTGTCTGAAGAACAATAGAAGGATTAAATGACTAATGTCCAGAGAAACTCAGCCGTACGTTTATCTCTAGTCACATTGATTACTGTGACGGTGTCTTCACAGGTCTGCAGAGATTCAGATTCAGCTTCATTCAAGTCCCTAATGGGCAATTAATGTCACAGCAAGTACATATAAAAATACATATACGCTAAAATGAAAAGACACCACTTATAAATCTATATTTGATAGGAAGAGTACAGCAGTGCATGTCATTGTTGACCGATAGTCAATATCAACGTCAGTAATATAATATATGGAACAAATAACAATGGAGGTCAACCAGCAGCCAGGTATGAGTTCCCATTCCTTGTCCCACGTTAAAAAGAGAAATTGTGGCAGGAACAAAGGAATGCTTGTACCTGTTACTTTCCATACAAAGCAGTCTGAGCCGGAGGCCAGAAGGCAGAAACAGAAACTCAGCGTGAAAAAGGTGAGAGCTGCCAGCAAGAATGGCATTAATTTTCCTCGCCAAAAGAAATTAAATTAAACAAAAAAAATCAGTCCTCCAGCTGTAGCTGATCCAGAACACTGCTGCTGGCGTTCTGACTAAAACCAGGAGGACAGAGCTCATCACCCTCCGTTCTAAAGTCCTTCCACTGGTTTAAGATTAACAACATGACATTGAAAAGAACAGCAGCAAACTAAAGAGGTTCTGAAAGACGGCTAATGGCCGTCAGAATCGACAGATTGCCAAAGACCTTCTGGAAGAGGGCAAAGAGGCCACAAGGTCTAACGGCGAATCTCTGAAGGACGGCCGAGTGTCAAAGGGAGGAAGCTCTGATATTGTAGGGTGATCAGCGGCTACGCAACATGACCTAACAGACCGTAACTAGTGGCAGCAGAGGCAGCTGAAGGGACCTGTAAGTTGTGGGCCATCCCAAAGGCTTGGAGAGGTGAGTCATCCTTGACCATGGGGTAACCACGGTTACAGATGATGGGGTAGGTGAAGATAGCTCAGAACATGGTGAAGACAGAGATAGTCTACATAAAGGTGTTGATGCCAGTGACGATGGGGTTGTGTTGCTGGATATCAAGTTGCTGCTACAAATAGTGGCAACGAAAGAGCAGGAATTTTTAAAGAGCCAGAGACTCAATTTCAAGATCTTAAATTACAGTGAACAACAACAAAAAGAAAAAACAAGTAAAGGTTTGGATTTTATATATTACCAAATAAATTACTTTAAAAAAAAAAAAAAAAACTTGCTAAAAAGAGAAAAAAAAAACATTATCAGGTAAAACCATGACTTAGGCTCTGTGACGTTCGTGGGAAATGTAACACCCCTGAACCAGCGTTCCTTCCTATCCCATAAGAATCCTGTTCTACATGAAATATCAATGAATGAATCACAGTGTAGAAAACGGCAGCAAGTTTATGAGGAGTTCCTTTTGAAGCAGATTAAAGGTTTTATTATCACCTGTTGACGGCTGTGAAGTCCCAGCTTTGTGTTGACGCTCCGCTCTCGTGTGCCAAGGTATTTTATGTGTCACATTCGTAATTCCTAACTCACCGATTGAGTCATGCAGAATAAACCGACTTCAGACAAAAAAAAAACAAAAAAAAACGTTTCATTGCCTCCGGCAGCAAAAGTGAAGAAGTCACCCTTCTCAACAGCTTTTCTACTGTACTTGCATTGAACTACTCAAGAGTCAGAGCACAATGCCGGTAAGAGAGCAGTTTAAGCAACAATTACCAAGTTCAACGTTAAGGTGAGTTAATATATAAGTCAAATTTCATCTTGACAAATGCAATACCAAGAAAGTATTGTAGAGGGCTCAATGTTCTGTTGGTTTTTCTGCATGGAGTTTTCATGTCCTCTCCATGCATGTGCAAGTAATGTTTTTATGTTCTCATGAAAAATTCCACGTAGTGTGAACGGATATGTAGATTATGGATTCTGTGGCCTACATAGCATCACTGTAACCTGATTTCTGTGGACCACCTTTTTCTTTTTTTCAACTTCTTTGAATAAAAGCAATTGTACACTGCAGTTTGTATGTTTTTGGACGATGACACCTTAAACCGACTACACTCTTTGTTTTCGTAAAATATTGCAAGTTTAGTTTATTGTTATGCTGCTTTTTGGTGACTCAAGATGCAGACCAGACAGAAGCAGCAAGTTGGTGATTAAATACTTCAGTAAAGCAGTAAAACGGGAACTTAGCAATGATTAATGAATCGATCCTGACACAGAACAGCTGCGATGGACTGGTGACCTGTACAGGGTGGACACCACCTCTCACCCGAAATGTCTCACTGGAGGTAGGCACCAGCACCCCTCCTGCACCCTCTAGGGAGGAAGGGAGGGATGGATGGATGGCAAACCTGGAACAAAAGACACAGGGAGCAACCAAGCAGGGAAACAAGCAAACAGGAGAATTCACACCTGAATGACAAGAGAATGTGGATGTTAGAGAACCCTGACTATTTCACTATGGCTACGTTTTCATTGGCCATATGATTGCTCAATTTGACTTTTTGAAAATAAATTTACTTAATGGAAACGCGACAATTTTGAAAAAGCCTGTTTTTCCATTAACACTTTTGGCGCCAGGATGAGGCTTTTTGGCCTTATCAAAATTTGTTTGTCTCACAAAACTGCGATGGAAACACTTTGTCCGCATCATGAGTCACATGATCATCGACCGGATGTTGCCACCGGGTCAAAGCGCGAAGGAAAAGACGACAGGAAGTAGTCATAGAATCAAGGCGTGGCATGTTTCTCAGTGACTTATCGCATGAACAAACTTATTCTTGTTTGATTTGAATTGCTTTATGTGTTTAATGGAGGCACCGCAAATGTGAAATTGTTTTTTTTGTTGTTTTTCTTTTCAACGCTAGCAGAGTTAGTATTGGCGAGGTTTTGCTCACATCTGTAATGGAAACGTAGCTAGAGAAGAAGAGCTTGAGCAGCAGCAGGACGTAGCTGAGAAGGGAGGCCAGGCAGGCAGGCTGAAGGAGAGAGAGAGTAATGGCACAAGGAAGAGCAGAAGAAGTCAGGTTAATTATTAAAAATGTTGTTACATTTATTTATTTCAAACAGACAAAAAGTGAAAGATTTTTTTTTTTTTAATTAATTATCATTCCCAATTGACATGCAATTTTACATTATCTGTTCGAAAAGGAACAGGTAGACGATATAACATCTTATGTTTTCCTGCCCCTGTCTTACTCTTTGACTTATGAAACATAAATTTCCAAACACCAGACAAATTTAAATTATTTCCACATTACATAACACTTAAATGTCACATTCTCATCCTTAAATGTGCAATAATTTAAGCATTTTTAATATCATCATTGTTTAAAAAATAAAAAACTTGCTCCAGTTACATTTGTTTGATGGGAAACATTGGCGGTGCCAGTTAAGTAAAACAATTGCTGAATGCGGAGTTTCTTTCATTTTAAAAAAAATGTCTGTTTTCTCAGTATTTGCCGCGTGAAATTATGGAACCACAATATTAACATTTCAAGGCTTTTCACACATTCGTGGGAGTGTCAATGAGTGCGAGGCATGCTGTAGAACGGGTGTATTATTGAAACATCTGGGGAAAAAACTTTTTATGCAGCAAGCAGTTGTATATGTGCTATATGAATGTGTGTGTGTGTGCGTGCTATAAACACGGGATGTTTCAGGACATTATTGCATGTTTCTTTATTAGTCACATGCTACCTGTGTTTCTAATTAAGCAGCTGTTCTCTGTGTCTCTTTTTTTTTTTTTTGCACCTTCTGCAATTGTAGCATGTACACTTAGTCTGTTTGAACTTAATGAAAAAATCAAAACAACTTTCATCCTACAGAAGAACAGGGTGGCTAATTCAAAAAGCGAGGACATGGTGCATTTAAGTGAGTCCGATTTTATTTTAGAAAGTAAAGGCATGAATGGAGTTTGTGTGTCACTGTTGAGGTTTAAACTGGTTATTGAGGCGAAAAGGACAGAGCAAACAAAATATTTTAACTCAATTTAGACGCCTAATTGGATCTTTTTTCCGACGCTGGAATGTTCTAGATGTTATCAAATGGCCTTTTACGAATCTCTGATCTGGACAGAGTTTCAGAGAAGCGTTTGCAAAAATGGAAATAAGAGACGTATAGTAGTTCTGGATGCGTCTCCGTGCAGCAAATCTGTCCTGGCAGCAGCAATGAACACACTCATCCGCTTTCCAGCAAACATCCAGATGAAATAAATAAAAAATAATAATAATCTAAATAACGCATTCTTTGAGTTTCTCAGGTACATTTATATTTTTCGGTGTTTCTGGAGAAAGATTCACAGCTTTCTCTTTTGACGACCTCAATACAGTGTTGTAATCCAAAAGTTCTGCGTGTTTCAAAGCGTGCAGATCTTGTAAAGTCCAATGTTGGAGAGCTGGAAATTTGTCTTGAGCCACGGTCATCAATTTGTTTTTTACAGCGACTGAGCTCATGCAAACATTATTTCAGCCGCTGCTCAGACATGAAGACTCCTTTGGGTGTTTTAAAGACACTGTTATCAGTCGCTATCGGAGCAGATGGAGTTCAGTGACGAAACAAAGCAAATGCACACCAAGTTTTCCACGACCCGAGTGAAAGTGTCGGAGCGAGGCTTGGACGGAAAAATGTGAAATTGATACATTTGATGAAAGCAAAGCATGCGAGATGCCGAAGGTCCTCTATAAGCCCTCAGATTGGTCCAAAGGTTTGATTAGCTCTCTTTTTTTTTAGATATTTGTTGCTGATTAATTATTTTTACAGAGATTTGAACATGCTCAGGTTAAAGGTCTAGGACTAAGTTTACATCTTTGCTTCCTCATCTAATGGATTCAGATTTTTCTATGTGAACGATGGGCGTGTCAGGATACTGTCTCTCATTAAAAGGGCCAGTTGGAATAGGCCCTTATGCTAGCTGTTGGTGTAAAGCAGAACAACATTAGTAAACAACTTCTTTACTAATGTTCTTATAGGGTAAGATATGATGTAAAATATAGAACAAAATGACCAGAACACCTCATCGCTCTACAGTATTATTCCTCTGCTCAGAGTTAAAGGAACAGCAGGTTTGGTTAATGGCCGAGTTCCTGTGTTGCCTGGAAAATTAGGGAATTTGATGTTAATATTTCCAGGCCTGGTCTTCCCTTCCTTCCTGCTTTGTGTCCTTCATTTCTTGCTTTCTTCCCTATCACCCCCTTTCCTTTCTTCCTGTTTCTTTTGTTTTAAAGAGGTGGCGTTACATATTTTACAGACACACAGAGCCATTTCATAGCACAATCAAGTAACTATTTCCTTCAGTTATTATCAAAATATGATTTAAAAGAAAACCTTGACTTTGCAATGTAATATTTTGAAATTAGGCCCCTGTCTCTTTAAGAACTCCTGCTCTTCCGAAAGCGCCGCCTTCAGGAAGTCGTCACAACATGGCTCCTCTGTTAACCCTTTAGCAATGTTCTAACCAGCGTTGCACTGAGAAGTAGCTCATATAACGAGCTCAACAGAAACACAGTTCCACCAGGTGTTTGCTAGTTGCTACTGGCTAGTCTGAAGGAGCTGAGAGGGGGAGTCGTGGGCCAGGCCTGCTCTGTGAGGCGGAGGCTCTGAACCTGGAAACCGCAACTCCAAGGAGGATCTGCACCTAGCGTTTTGTACAACTGAATGGTTGCCATGGGAGATAAAAGAATTTCTCAAACATGCATGGAAGAATAAAGGCAACGCTCCAGGTATGTTTTTGATGAGGGAGTAGCATTATAACAGAATGCAAAGCTCAAAAACCTTACATCATGTTAGAGGATGTTGCTCCTGGCATTAGTGAACTTTGAATTGGGGGTGAATGACTGGATGGCTGTTTTTAAATCCCCTTTCATCTCCTGTCTCTGTTTTTCCAGGGGCCATCAATAAACATTCAGGAACACAGAAATATGTCAGCCAACACTTCATAGTGAGCTGTAGTATTTTATAAAACCATAAAGAATTGAGAACTTAAAAACTGAATCTGGAAAAGTCTGGAATTTTTATACGGAAACATTAGGAGCCCTGCATTAAAACTAGCAACATTAAGCAACATGTTGTGTCGTACATTTTGGTAGTTTGAATTTGCGAAGTTCTGACTTTGTTCAAGAAGTTCTGCTTAAAAATCACAATATTGATGAGACGGTTTTCAGAGGCCATGCCAGTGCTTACTCTGGTTCCAAGTGCAAACATCAAGAACTGAAGCGCAGTAGTAATTCTGACTCTGTTTTGACACTCCTTGCTTTCCATCATTCTCCGCCTTCTCTCTTGCGTCCGGCTCCTTGTCTCAATCTCTTCATCTCTCATCGGTAAGTTTGTTTTATCACCAGTAAAGTCCTTTTCACCGCCACGTTGCTCCCAAACTCCTGTCTGCATTTTGGTTCTGCTGCGACAGCACTGCAGAACGTTCCCCTTCTCACAAATAATCCAAAAATCCAAAAGTAAATACGATGTACCCATCATATATCATATTTACTTTTTAGATATCTTATAGCTAGTATCCATATTGACTCCTTGTGAAAACAGTTTGAAAACAAATCTGTCCCGTTGTCCACAATCAAAATTAAATGAAGAACTACATTTCCTGTGCTGTCTAATACAAACTAGCGTATAAACTGTGACTTACTTTAACTAAATAAATTGCAGCTAGTTTGAGGTAAAGCGAACAAATACACATGGGTGGGTACACACCCACACACAGAAACCCTTCATTTCGGCTTAAGGAGACAGCACTTCTCTTTATGGTCCCTGCTGTCAGAAGAGGTTTTGTGGGAATGCTGGAAACTTTAAATTGATCCAAGAAACACAAGTTTAATCTGCTGGTGTTGAACACACAATTTCAGAATGTTTTCAGTTCATACTGGAAACATTTTTCAAAGGCTTGTTGACATCCAGACATTCTGAACATCTGCATTTTTTTTTGTTTTCTTTTCTTTTCTTTTTTGCGTTGAATCCAGCCTGTTGGCTTTATGTGAAAGAGATTAATGGAGCCTGTTGGATTTTTTCCTAAATATGTCAGGTCCCTGTAGGATCTTTCACCAAAGTTCCTAGAACCGGTACCAGGGATTCTGCATTGACAGGACAACCAATCAATCAAACAATCAATTTATGAAACATAACAGCAAGCTGCAAAGTCCCACATCTATATTTGCAGGTCAATGTTTTGCAAAAGTATTCATTTCCCCAAGCTTTTTCATATTTAGTCATGTTGACAAAAAAAAATAAAAAAATGCAAATGAAAATTTCAAAAGTCTGCTGTGCATCTGGGTTTCTTTCACCAATTGCACACTGATAAAATTTGGTGTGCCTCAATTTTACTGGGCACACCGAATTTGCCTGGAGGTATTACCCGACCTGTGTGTAGTTTGATTTCAGTATAAAATCTGCCGTTCAGCGGAAACAGCACATTCTCCAGCAAATAAAATGTCATAAAGGTTCCTCTTGATCCGTGGTTCTACAAAGCACTCACTCTGGAGGTTCTGAATTCAAATATGAACCTCCGTTTCTGATTTTTACTTCTAAAACAAAACTAAAAATATTTGTAATTTACATGTTCCAATCACACTCTACTTTTTCCAGGTTTTTCTTCCAATGAAATAAATAAGTGAAGATTCTGGGAACTCCTCGGTCCCCATACAACCTCAGAAAACACATAAAACTGTGTCCTCCGGAAGCGCTTAGCATGCAGCGTGTGTTCCCGCAGGGAGATGAGATTTTCCTGAAAGATTAATGTCATGACAGCAGCGTGGATCAAAAGGGATCCGTTTTGTGTGATATGCTTTTCGGAGTACCCAGTGAAGAACCCTTTCATGCACAGAATCCGCTCTTTCTGAAGAGCGCTGTGAATTTCTGTTTGATTAAGAATGACTCCAAACCAGGCCGATACTTCGCTCCCCCTCCCCGTGACATTACCCGATATAAAAAGTGATCGATATCATAAAACACCAAGAAGATGCTGCTGAAGTTGTCCTCCTTAAAATCTTTAAAATACTATATATCAGAGTGTTAATTAGCCTGGTGTTTGTTAATGATCAGCTTTTACCCGTGTAATAATAAGAGACAAAACTGACAAGTTTTAATTGGAACCACTTTCTTCATGGGAACGGTAACAATGTAAACCATTTAAAGCCATGCTTTTATTTCCATGGGAAAAACAATGTTCTCAACTCTGCAGATAATTTTTGTTGCATAATACAAAGAAGCAAAATAAGATGCAAGTACAAACAGCCGGACATGTCTTTTAAGAGACGACCCCTCATGCTTTACATCTCTGTTTGTTTGTCTGTCTTACCATGTTTTCCTTCTTTAAAAAGAGGGGAGTTTATTTTGGAAGCATTTTCTTTTGGTGTTTGGCCAAGCATCAGTAGAGCTTTGTTCTCGTAGAGCTTGACCAATTATTTATCTATCTGGGATTTTTTTTCATGTCTGCTACAGTTAATTGACAGATTACACCCAGGACAGGTCACCGGTCCATCAGAAGGACAGAAAAGACACGTGTTGGATGGAGAGCCGTGCAGACCCATGCTCACACAGAAGAGACATCCAGCTGTGTTTGACCATTGACCATAAAATTGTGGAAATTGGAATAATGGAAAACAATGGAACAATTTCAGAAAAAAAAAATCACACTTTTTGATAAAACGTTCTTTTCTTCATCATGGGGGTGTTGTTTTTTTTGACTGTGTTGAAAGTAGCAGCATTCTAGCACCGCCATATTTCACCATGGCAATAGTGTGTTCAGACATGGATGCAGTGTTGGTTTTCTGCCACCCCGTGTTTTTCATGTGGATGTCCACTTTTGGTCTCAAACAAATCTCCAGGGTTTGACACCTGGTAGTCTGGTAGAGTCTGGTTCAATTGGGGAACCAAAATTCATGAGGTTCTCTTTCACACTGCACTACATCAAACAAACCAAACCCTTTGAAAAACCTGTTTACCCCTATGACAGGGGTGGCACTGCATCAAGAAACCCTGAAGGAAATTACATGCAACTCCCTACTTCATGAAACGAAAACAAAAATGGAGTAGGTCGTAGGATTTCTCTTTTGTCTTTGGCGGAAGACCTTGAGCCATTTCTCTCGCTCACGGTTTGTTTTGGTTGTGTTTACCCAGAATGTAGTCCGCTTCCTGCTTTTGGAGCGGTCTCTAGTCTGCTTGGCGTTCACATATGTATTCAAATCCCACCAGAGTTCACTTCAAGCAAATTGAGACCCTAGTCCAGCGCTTCCCAATTCCAGTCTTCAGGGCCCTCTGCTCTGCATGTTTTAGACCTCTATTCCAGAGCAGCTGATTCAAATGATTGCATAACCATCAAGTGCTGCAGAAGCCTGTTAATCAGCCACATATTCAATCCAGGTGTGTGGCGGAAGGGAAACACCTAAAACATGCAGGGCAGGGGGGCGTGAGGATCGGAATTGGGAAACACTGCCCTAGACCTTTAGGATCAGATTTCGGTTTTTTGGTCCGCATCAGAGTTTGATTGCATATTCACAGCTCCCCAAACAGACCGGACTTTCTTGGCAAGCAAACTAGTGCTTTAGTCCGAGGTGTGAATGCACCATAAGAGTCCGATTCAAAATCCAAAGTTTTACTTGATTCTTGGCAGAGCTAGAGCGGACTGACGTGGATCTGATGGAGCGATACATGCAGAAACCCAAACAATGTAGCTTCATGTTTAACGTCAGTGTTGTTCAGTTCGAGAACAGCACCAAACTTAACAAAGGTCTCTTGTGAAACTATATATCAGTCACACCAGCCAAGCACAGTATTTTATCCCACTGTTTGGAAAATTTTGAGTTTGAGTTTGTTTAATTAGCTAAAGTCAGCAAAAAAAAATCACATCGTATGTTTTGCTAGCTTGTTAGCGCCCTCGATTGCAGAGATTTATTGACCTCCCGACAAGCTTGTGGTGAGATGACGTCTTTCTGCTATGAAAGAGAATTACTCCTACTGACAAGAGGATGGTCATCTATCTTGTCGCTAAGTTTTTCTGGGAGTTTCTCTGGGAGAATTTGCCAAATTTATTTAATGTGGCGGCTGATTTTCTGAAGCTTTCTAAATGGCGTTTAGGTCTGGGATAATTGCTGGCAAGTTTAAAACAGCTCAACTCTCCAATCTAATTGTTTTAGATTAACTAACAGATTTAACTCTGGTTAAATTGTTCTAATCAAGTCTTTGGTTCTAAAAGTACTGAAAGGTCTCACTACTTTCTGGTCTATATCTAGACATTCACCGGGGTGTGGTGCAGGCTAAAGCACTTCTCCTGTGGCTCCAGTTCCACCTCAGGCCCCTGCTGGGGTTTTGTTTTAGAATCTCCATAAATTTCCGCGCTTTGTTTTTATTGACTTCACTCATTCTGCCACATGCTCAATATGCCATAAAACAGTTTTATGCCTTTGAAGACTTCTTGATAACTTTCCATGGTTTTGAAAATTATATTTTTTACCTCCTTGGCGACTGTTTTGTGTCGTTTGGACTCGTTTTAGTTTTTGATAACGGCATTTCTGATGCTTTCGGACAGCTTCCTAGCCTTCGCAGCGTGAGAAAGAGACCGCATTCCGTCCACCCCAACACACGGTTTATTGGTTAATTTAGATCATGCAAACACTAAAAGCCTGTCCAAAATATGCATGGTATGTTTAAATTGTTTTGTATGATTTAGATTCCTCAGAAGGCAGCGAATGTAGTCTCCAGGTAGATCCTGGCAGTCCAGCACAACACGGCAATTCAACATCATAAGTGTCAGAGTTACATGAGTGTTAATACTGCAGATAAAATAACACCAGCAGGCTATTTCCTCGTTGGAATGTCTCTCTCAGAAGGGTTCCTCATAAATGTTTCCGCAGGCATGCAGAGGTGGACATGAATCTCTCTTTTAGGTTATGGCTCCTCTTAAAGAAAAGCTTTCCTCAGTGATTTGGATGGGCCAGGCAATCCTTTATCACTGTGTTCCCCATGACCGAAATGGGCAGGATGAGACTTCTTGTTTTTAAAACACAAATTTTTCCGATTGTGCTTTTTTTTTTTTTTTTTTTTGGAATGCAAGTGATTGTGTCCATTTACAAGCTTAGATGATAATTTATTAGTGGTTTTCAACGTGCGGTGCTTTCATGCAGGGAACTAACGGTCCTCCGATGGAAAGAGCGGGGTACTATGGGTAATCCTCAGAGCCATAAGGATTGCTGACGAGGTAACGTGTCTCTGTTATGTAATGAAGAAATATTTGTAGAAGCCTAAATTCCGTTTTTGTTAATTCAGACCTTTAGTATATATTATGTCTATATTTCTCGTGGATTTGCATAACTAATCGCAGTTAAGGATGGTAGGATGTGGCTAAGGAGAGTTAGTTGGGCAGTTGGAGTGGAGCCACACAGTTTTTTTGATCTCTCTCTCTTTTTAGACTCTTGTTTATTATTTTAGTGGAAAAGTAACATTTTGTACTGTTATTATTTTTGAATGGTTTCAATCTTATTTAGAAAACAGAACTTTCTCAGTTCATCTTGACCAATGCTGTTCTGGGGCCAAACCTTTAAAGTACGGCATCCCCCGAGGCTCAATTTTAGGTCCTATTTTGTTTATTTTGTATTTATTGCCTCTTGTTCAGATTTTTCATAAGTTTAGTGTTTCTTTTCATTGCTTTGCAGATTATGTCCAGATTTATATGCCCCTTAAACTACAAAATGGTAAAAATGAATCTCTTCAGCTATTGATGGATTGTTTAGCTGAAGTCAAATCTTGGATGGAACAAAACTTTCTTCACCTCAATCAAAGTAAAACTCAAGTTATATTATTTGGTCAGAGTCTTCACACTACAAATCCAGATCTGATTCTTGGTTCTTTAGCTCGGTTTTGTCAGACCTCTGCTAGGAATCTTGGTTTTACTTTTGATAACTGTTTAAAGCTAGAGAAACAAGTTAGCTCTGTTGTTAAATCAAGTTTTTATCACCTGCGGATTTTAGCAAAGATTAAATCTTATTTTTGTTTTAAGGACTTTGAAGGACTTATCCATGCCTTCATCACATCTCAGTTGGATTATTGTAATTCATTATATAGAGGCATGGATAAATCACAGATGCAGCGACTTCAATTGATCCAGAACGCAGCGGCACGGCTTCTTACAGGAACCAGGAAGTGTGACCATATAAGGCCCATTCTGGCCTCTTTACACTGGCTGCCCATCTTTTATCGAATAGATTTTAGGATTCTTTTATTAACTTATAAAGTTTTAAATGGATTAGCGCCTCCTTTTCTTCGGGAACTTTTAAAATTCCAGTCTGTGTCCAGAACTCTACGTTCAAATAATCAACTATTACTGACAGTTCCTCGGACCCGACTTAAGAGGAAAGGAAATCGGGCTTTTTCTGTTGTTGCTCAAATTCTATGGAACAATTTACCTTTCCAAATTAAATCTGCCCACAGCCTGGATCATTTTAAATCGCTTCTTAAAACTCATTTTTATTCTTGGCTTTTATTTGAAGTAGTGTCTGATACTCTGTTTTATCAATTAGTGTTATTGTCTTTCCAGTACAGAACTTTGGTGCAGTTTTATACCTGTTTTAAAGTGCTATATAAATAAATTTGACATTGACATTGACAAGTAAACCTTTTAACTTTATTAAGAGGATCCAGTCTGTTTTTTGTCGTTTGTCATCAAGTGGACTGAAGGGGAAATACGGAGAGCGTCAAGCTTATGGCTTCTTCATTTAGGAACCCACAATATTATTTATGCATTTTATAGAATGTGTTTATGGTTTTCGTTTCTGCATATTATTGAAATATGTTTAATCCAGCTCACGCTAGTTCTGCTATTATGTCGTTTTTGCCGTGTTTAAGAATGTTTAGTTCGTGAGAAAATGTGGCGGGAATTTCCCATGTGGTAAGATTATGGCTCCTCCTTGCAGGAGCTTGTTTTATGCCAGAGACTGACCTCTGACCTTACCTCCATGCCCATTGTGTGAAATGCAGGTATGTTTTATCAAATCTCTTGTAGCAGATGGTTAACATAAGGCTGAGTTTTACATTAAAAGTTTTATATAAAGATATGGTTCATTTATGCTTCTGCATTGTTCAAGATGCAAGTTTATATAAACTAAAATATAAAAATGGCATCCAGAAAATTTTTCAGAGCATTATAATTAATTGCTTTACTTTCTTTGAAAAGGACACTCACTGGTTGTTCCTTTAATGTTAACAAAATCCACTATACGATCACTGTAATTTTCGATAATTTTATTTTGATTACTGTATTATGGGTAATCCTCAGAGCCATGAGGATCACTGACGAGGAGCTTGTTTTATGCCAGAGACTGACCTTACCTCCATGCCCATTGTGTGAAATGCAGATGGAGAATTAAAGACAAAACATCTCATGCCAGCTTGAGCTCCTGTTGTTCATTGCTGCACTAAAAGAAGCCACCAGATTCACATAGGCCACACTAGCAAGATCTAACTAATAAAGTGTAGCTTGCTAACTATAAAACAACATGGCAACAATAGGCTGTACACTCAGGGACAAACATCACTCTGAAACGTATTAAAAGGTTTATCAAAATAGAACGTTTTAAGCTTTCTATTTTGAAAGCTTAAATATTTAAATGTGTACGGGGTGTCTTCCTCACAGATTAAAAACCGGGGCCCTAAAAATCTGTGGAAGCAATATTTCTACAAATGAAATCAGGAAATTGACACTGACAATGTGGGAAGGTCTTGTCTCGTCCAATGCCCACTCAAGCAGTGAAATGCCTCCAAAATCAGTACCGTACAGCATGCAGAATCTAGCAGATCACTTCCCATTACTCGTCTGATATTCATAGCTTTTTAGTCATCTATTTTAAATCTGTTCAGTCTGTTTGTGCAGGCCGCAGTCCCCTGCCATGCCGTCCTATCTGTAAAAACAATTGTATCTAAAATTGAAACTGTGTAATTTGTGTTGGTAACGGATTCATGTGATCCAGTGAGTCAGACTGTTGGGCACCAAGCGTATTGACTGGCATTCCAAGGCCTTGAGAAACTGCCATTGCAAGACAAATCATGTTATCAGGACAAAAAAAAAAGTTCCAGAGCTTTTCTTTTTTTTAAAAAAAACCCCATAGAACTCACATCCTCGATCGGAGGGACATCGTTCTCACTGAGAAGATAAAATCAGAGAGGCAATGTCTCCAAATGAAATGGAGAAAAGAAGGTAGTAAAAGTGAAATAACTCACTATTTAGGGTTGGGTTCCTTCTACATGGAGTTTGTCTGGTCTCTTTGTGCATCCGTAGGTTCTCTATGTCAACTTCCTCCCACAGTCTTGAGGAATCATCAACTGTATTTGTGAATCTGTTACATCTGGATAAGGTAGACATGGCGCCAACAAGGAGAACTTCTGTTTTCTTGGAGTTCAGTATAAGAAAGTTTGGCGTAAACCACGATTCAATTTCACAGAGGCCCGTCCGAAAGAAAGGATGGTGGAACAGAGCTGCTGGGCTTGGGGGAGAGGTAGAGCTGGGTGTCATCATGCATAGCAGTGAAAATGAAAACCAAATTTTCTGAAAACGAGACGGAGTCAGGAAAGATAGATGATAAACAGCAAAGGACAGAGAACGAAACCCTGAGGTACACCTGAAGTAACTGGGGAAAATTGTGACTTGAACTTCTTGAGCTGGACATAGTGTTGACGGTCAGAGAGGAAATCTTTGAACCGTTTCAAAGCTTTGGCAGAAAAACCAAAGGAAAATAATCTGTGAGAAACTTTGACATGCAAGGTTATGGCAGAATGTCCTCATGATCTAATTATCATGATGAGATTCTGCTGATCAATAGATTCCAAAGCAGAGACGATGCCTCTGCTCTGTGTGCAACTGAAGAGAAATGCTGATTTTGCGATGGGCGTTAGGTTTGGGACAAAGGTGTGAATCGAGGTTAGAACTGGTATAGGGTTAGGCATGATTAGGTCTAGGGTCAAGGTCAGTGTTAGGCTATGGAAATTAATGAAAAATGAATGGCAGTTAATGCTTTTGGAGATTAGAAGATATGTGTGTGTGTGTGTGGGGGAGGGGGGTGTCTGTGTGTGTGTGTAAAGCTATAACTTCACATGAATTATCAATGATATAGGTTTATACCACTGATAATTCATACATTATTTTAAAACTTTTTGTTTGTAGTCTGTTAAAATGGTCCAAAATGAACAAGACAAAACAAAAAGGGTATTAATATAAAAGGGTATTTTTCCTCGTAAATAAAAAAAATATGTATTAATAAATAAATATTTACAAATTAGGGTCTTAAATATTTACAAATTAGGGTCTTAAAGAGGTCCGAAAAGGCCAATTAGGCCAGTTAATGAATAAAATCAAATCTTGGTTCCCCTTCTTTATGCTCTCTGTGACGATTCATTTCCCAAACCTCAGCTCTGTCGGTGCCCACTCTCTTGTTTCGTGAAGAAGAAACCCTTTGCGTCGCAGTGAAAGTTTTACCACCTGGGGTCTGATGGAGTCAAACACCCGGGTGCCAAACAAAGCTTTGAAGAGCACACAGAGATGGAGCATGTTTCCTTAAAACTTAAAAGTTCCTTTGGTCTGCAGGAAGGAACTCTTGACACTTCAGCATTTTCCACCCTGTTTGGTCTCAAACGTGCAGGGGTCAAAGGAAATGGCGCGGGTAACTAGTTTTCATTCTTTACGCTCTAATAACATTATTCTTCTGCATGCTCTACATGTTCGAACCGAAGAAGGGAAGCAAGCATTCAGTGTGTTGGCTCCTACAGCGTGGAATCAGCTCCAGTCCGAACTCAAGATGTCGGAAATGATTTCATTGGACTTATTTCGAGCGGTTCTTAAAGATAGGCAACAAGAATCTATGAAACAGTGTCACTGCTTTTAAATTGTTTTGTTTTATATTTGTGCATATGTATTAATTGGTTTTATTTTGCAACCAGGTTGCTGTGTGTTGCAGACTTCTGCTCAGGTCCCTCTTGAAAATGAGATCCATCTCAATGGGGTTTACCTGGTTAAATAAAGGAAATTAAATAAATAAATAAACACGGTTCAGAGGAACGGCCTTTCGCTGGTGTGTGATGGTTGCTGGGGACCTGGTGGAGAGAACCTGTCCGCTACTTTAAGTTTGATCCACTCATCTGGAGTCACAGGAGTAACTTTGCTACACTCACAGACTGAAATCAGGGGTAATACTGGTTAAAAAAAAAAAGTCTATCAGATTAAAAAGAATAAATTGGTAACTTCAGACAAATAAAAGCTGAAAACAGAAAAAAGAAAATCGCATTGATGGAAAAAAGATGTCTTGAGTTCCCTGGTTGTAAATCCTGTGGATGTTTGGCTTGCTCTAATTTAACGCCTTCTTAACTTCAGTCGGCACGAAGCAGTTTACAATCTGTTCCTCATTCAGCAGTTCACACACACTTACACACCAAATGTGGCAGAACTGTTGTATGAAAACTTTCATGCAACTAACTGAACTCTTCAGTGGACACGTCTGCTTATGGAAACGTTTGGGATGTAAAGTCACGTAGGGAAAAATGACTTCCCCACCCCACTTTATATCCTCTTGTAGTGCCATTCAGATGCTCCATTTGACAAGTTGACGCCTAAATGAAGGACTGTCACATGGTGGATTTGCTATGTTGATTTTCAGGCAGCTGAACTTCATAAAGTGACTGGTGCATTTATACAGCATTTACTTAAGGTTTGTGTGGTAGATGTTGGAATAAGGTTCCTAAGTGGTTAGCTTTACTCCTCATGAACCTTCTAATACTCTAATCTATAGTCATGAGTTATTTTAAGATCTCTGAATGAAAATCACAAAAACTAGTACGCTGACAAAAACACAGTACATAGAAATGCAATAAATCCTTCATTTGCTCCAGGCTGATTAATATGAGAGTTTTCAGGGGTGTGTTGTTTTTCCTAAACACAAGTAGAGTTTGGAGCCATGGATCTTGGTCTGTGTGTAAAACCCCGAAATGTGTTGCTACTTATTAAAGACACCTTGTTGAAACGTAAATGAGTCAGGTGCCAGTCTGTCATCAAAGTTAGGTTCAGAGCGAGAGATTCGGTCTCACTTTGCAATTTGTGATTTGTTGACTGATTTAGAAAGAATCTTGCTGACTGTTTCAGACTATATTGATAAAAATATTCACTCATCCATTCAAATGATTGAATTCAGGCTTTTAAAAAACCGAAAAGCTCAGCAAGGAGAATGGTGCTAGAAACTACTGGAAAAGAATGTGTTTCTCACAGGAGCGCCATCAACATGTGTTCTCCACTGTCATCACAAACAGTCGATACCACTTGATCGTAATCTCATGATTCGGCTCAGCATTCTCTCATCGCAGTAGGGTAATGGTTGTTTACAACGCAGGCAATTTCTGGTAAGATTCATAGCCTCAAACTGGCACATTACACAGTTCACACATAAATGTTAGCAATTGGGTAAAATTTCAAATTTCAACAGTGGCCACGCTTCTAGGAAGCGATCGTTTCTCAGAGGGTTCCGACCTTCTGAACGAAGTGAAGCGTAGAACAAGGGGCTGGTTTTAACCAGACCAGGACACACCGTAAGTCACACAAAAGACGTGAAAAAAGCGTTTTTCATTTTCCTTCAGATTAACAATTATGTTCTATTTTGTGTTTGTTTATCAGATAAAATCACTTTGGGTTCTAATATTACAGAGCCCCTTAGGGGACATGGAGAAAAATGTTTCTTTTGTGTTGCCTCGCAAAAGTATCCCATTCCCCCGCAATAAGCAAACGCAGCCTTGTATGTTTTGTTTGCAGTCACAAATGTCCATTTAAAATTTCAAATATGTATACCGTATTTTCCGGAATATAAGTCGCACCGGAGTATAAGTCGCATTTTTGAGGGAAATTTATTTGATAAAATCCAACACCGAGAACAGACATGTCATCTTGAAAGGCAATAAAAGTAGAATAGAGGCAACAACAGGCTGAATAATTGTACGATATGCTAACGTTACATGGCACATGAACAACGAACTGAGAACGTGCCTGGTATGTTAACATAACGTATTAAGAGTTAATCAGATAACTATAGCATAAATAACATGCTAACAAGTTTACCAAACCATCCGTGTTACTCCAAATCACTAAACGCAATGAAATCTTCGTCCTCAGTGTCGCTATAAACAGCTCGGCTAACTTCTTCTACCTCTCCGAAGGTAGAATAACACAGGCCTAGAGCGCCCTCTTGCGGTTTAGTGTGAAAATAACATGTGATATGATATAATGATGTGTAAATTTCCACACATAAGTCGCTCCGGAGTATAAGTCGTACCACCGGCCAAACTATGAAAAAAACTGCGAATTATAATCCGGAAAATACGGTACATTTAAAGAGCCTCAGCGAAAATGTGTCTATATACTCTTACGTTTGGTGCAAAAAGAAAAATAATTACTGAAAATTTATGTTTGTTTGTTTGTGTAAGGTTGAGATGCACATGAAAACGGCCTGTTATTAACCATTCAGACTACCAACACAAAAAAGCCACAATCAAAACTGTCAGACGACTTTATTACCCCGTGAAAATAACTCAGAAATAGTCCAAATAGATGGGATGTATTTTTTATTTCTTTCCTTCTTACCGAAAGCTTCCGTTTACATCGTAGGTTTGTGGCGCATTTCTATCCTAAAGAAAAAGAGATATAAAACTAACGATATCTCAGAAACGAGATATTAACATACATGGAAAAACCTTACGAAAACGTCATACTATAATAGAAAGTACGACGGCCACCATAAGAAAGACTTTCATTACTCAATCAGGTCGCATGAACTGATCAGTATAGTATTGCGAGACGATGCAAAACCTATTGCGAGGGAACGCAAGAGAACAAAAAATAGGTTCCCTATGGGGCTCCGTATAATATGACAGAATGTGAAGAAGTTAACAAGTTATGGAACTTATTACAGGGGTCTTGTGAAGGTCTATTATTGTAACAAACGGTTTCTGTGTCACTCCGAAGTCCTTCACAAGCGATGAACTGCAACACAGCAAAGCTTCCATGTAACAGAAACCCTTCTAAGCTTTGACCTCAAACCCTTGAGATGAAATAGAGCGTTATCTGTTCAGCAGTCCCTCTGTCCCGACGTCTCACCCACAACCGTAACGTTTCTGTGGCTCGGAAGGGATAAATTCCTGCAGCGAGACGCCAAATCCCATGAAGGGTTTTCTCATAAAAACGGGACATGATAGAAAAACCCGTTGTTCTTGGTTTCAACAGGAAAATCACTTTAAGAGCAGTAAACAGAATCTAATTTTAACATCACATGGACGTCTTATACAAAAATGAGTTGATTTGTCCCAGTTTGAAGAGTTTAGCCTAATTCGCTTTTGGAAAAAGGGAGCAGCTGGTTTAAAAAAGGAAAGAAAAAACACACAAAAATACAAAAGAGTTTATTCAGGGCATAAAACTCATTAAAGAAGATCTAATATTTAAGCTCTTCTGATTAAATGAAGACATTACTTGCTTAGATTTCTTAGCATAACAGATTTAAGCTGAGGCAGACTTTTTCAAACACTAAGAAGTTTTTTGGGGGGAACACAAAGGAAAGAAGCTGATTTAATAATCAAACGTTTTCTCTTAGGAGGGTTACATATTCATTCAACGCTGAATAATATCAGCCGACTGCCTTTATTTACCCTCATGTATTTCTGTCTTCTACTCTCTGCCTGTGTGAAACGACTCCAGGCTCCTCATTAGACAGGCATGCACTTAGGAGACTCAAAGCCACCAGTTGTAGATAACATCTAAGGCAAACAGCCAACCAATCATTACCCCACCAATTACTAATATTTTGATAAAAACATGCTTGGTTTTTCTAATACTTTGCACTGTACATTCGCACATTGACATCTGAGCGCTGCAACCCACAGCCACAGATCTTGGTTGTGGTACCGTTCTTTCTGCAAGTCATTCACCCTGCAATGCAAAGCGTCACTCGTCACCCCAGTCGCAGCTCATCTCATTCACACGTGTCCTACCCCGGATCTTCACATGTTTTCTCTAGACATTAAAATAAGATCCTCCCAGAAGTTAACACGTGAACGTTGGGTAATTCAAACTCTGTACGTTTTACTATATACCTCCCAGTGTACGTTCAAGAATGCCTCAAATGTTCCTTTCTGTTTCCCAGTGGGAAACCTCCCTACTACATATACATGGTTTGTTTTGCAATTAGACACAAGTCATCTAGATTAACACGAGTTCAACACAAAGTTGTGAAAATGTGAATGTTTTCCTTCTTAAAGAAGCTCTGTGAAGGCACTGATGTGTGAGTTACGATGAGTTTTAGCAGCAAATCAACAGCCGCAATCTCATAATGACCTTCATCTGACTTCCAGTTAAACTCATGAGTTTAGCGGTGGTGAAGATAATATTCCTCCGTTTTTAGCAGTTAAAGGTTTTATTTGCTTTTATTTTGGTTCACATAGAATTTTATCAGAAGGTCAAATATGTGTAGGCGTGATGGTCAACCATGTTATCAAAAATGGATACAAGGAAACCGGGGATGACTTGTTGGTGAGTCTTTGGCTATCAAGTTCTTTACATGGACCCACCAACTGTGAGGAGGAATGTCTAGGTCAGGGGTCACGCAAGCTTGATGACACATGATAACCTTGATGTACTGATTCCCTGAAGCACCATGCTGGATAAAAACCAAACGTTTCATCGCAAACCCATCATGCCAACTGATACATTGGGTGCATTGTGTGACATTTTGAATTTAAAGAAAGATTAAAGGAATGTTTCTGTCCTAAATTACTAGGTAACGATCAAAATACAACTTCTACTAGTGGAGATGACCTACATAGAACTAACATTTGACCAACTTTAAGTTTAAATGGGGTTTAATTTTTTACAGTCATATTTTCACCACATTATTCATTCATTCATAAATGTTGCAAACGAAATATTTAATTGGATAGCTAATTATTGAATTTATAAACTAAATATCTAGCACCAAACTGCATCTTTAGCTCCAATCTAAATAATGAGTTAGTTAGCTAAAATAGCTAAATATTTCATTTACAACATATTTAGCTAAATATTTAGCTGGCATTGCTCCAAACTAAATGATTTGTTTGGAGCAGAATATTTTGTTTGCAATCTAAACATTTAGTTTGGAGTTAAGTGTTTCACTCCAACCTGAACATTTAGTTGGCAAGCTAAATAAGCAAAAAATGTTTAGTTAACAAACTAAAGTTAGCAAACTAAATATTTATCTCCAGACTAAATTTTTAGGTTGAAACTGATATAATAATGATTGAGTAACATGGTGAAAATAGGAACTGAAAATGAAACCCCACTTTTTTCTTGAGACAAGCTAAGCAGCCCATGTTATTGCTGCTGATTTTTACTCCAGCTATTATTTTCATGGCTCATAATAGCTATTGTGCAATTAGACTGACAATCTATTAGCTGTCGTTCTGTGTGAATGATAAATCTGAAATTAAATATATGTTTGTGAAACAGACCCTTAAGACTTTGAATAAACGACATTAATGACAGTATGAGACTCCAAACCAAAGCACCAGAGCCAGCAGTACAGCAAGTCTGCATGAACACTGAGGCAGTTACACTCCGTTCTGAGCAAAACGACAGATCAGCCTCTGCCTTAGCTCATAAGGCTGTTTTCAAATACGTGACAACAGCAGATGGGAAAATATTTTTTAAAAATTTTACTCAGTGGCTTTATGGTGCAACAATGATCTTGTCTGCTGTACAATAATATTTTGATCTTAATTTTAGGTGTCCTCTTCCAGTCTCTTCTGGTGGAAAAAGCAATTACCTAAATGCTGAACTGTTATTGCTTCTTCTCAATAAAACCACAGTGTGTGTGGCTGTTGGCACAGATTGATCCCCAAATGGGATTTGCTGCAGAATATTAGCAACCTTGAACGGATGCTCCTGTGGAAGACCGTCAGGTCGCACAAAACTTTGTCTGTTTCTCAGGATCCGGAGTTGCTGACAGGCCTCCTTGGCGATGTCGGGGAGCGAGGGACTCCCTGCTGGAAGAAATGTAAGCTCTCCTCGCCCCTTCTCCTGACTTGATTTAATACCAACAAAAGCAAAAACCCGAGGACCACCAGCTCTGTTTGAGAAACTCTTAGCCGCAACATCACTGTCGTCGGTGAAAGGGTGTCCAACTTCCTGTTATCCGCTTGAGTCCAGCGAGGATCCTGGCCACCAGCTGGCAAGTCTCTTCACCACACAATAATTTGTTGTTTGGACATCATCTGAATTGGTTGTGTGTTTGACAAATTATGTCATCGGAGTAGCAACAATCGACAGGAACAGGTTGGAGAATATGATCATATTTCCTACATTAGAGTATACGTCACAATGACTCTTGTTTGTCAGGCTTAAAGTACTTTAAGGGGGCAGTATTGTGTAAAATTATAATTTTTGAGATTCACATCACCTTATGTCATCCCCTCATCAGAAATATGCTTTCAGAGCTGTCTTGATTCTTACACCCATGTCTGAGAAATCCATTAGTCTTCCATGGCAACCATTCAGCTGTGCAGAATGCTCGGGTGAACCTACCCCCTCCTTCGAGGACCAAGTTTCCAAGCTTCTGTATCCCAGAGCAGCCCTCCCCCGAGGCTACCCCACTCAGCTCCTTCAGACTAGCCAGCAGCAATTAGCAAACACCCGGTGGATCTGAGCACCTGCTAAGCTCATTATACGAGTTACTTCTCAGTGCATTACTGGCGAAAACATTAAGGGGTTAGTAGAGGAGCTGTATGGTGTTGACTTCTTGGAGGCGGAGCTTCAGAAAGAACATGGGTTTTTAAAGAAACAGGCCCAATTTTAAAGCATTGATTTATGAAGTCAAGTCATATTTGATATATGCAGAATTTTTAAAACAACTCACTGTACGATACTCAAAAGATTCTACTATATAAAAAAAGGCACTATGTGGCTGGAAAACATGTAACAGTGTCTCTGTAAGCAGGTATTAAGCACTCTTTAAGTCCACATTTTTGTTTTTGAAACCATGAGTCTGTTTTAACAATTTCTATAATGTGCTTCACATAGTCAATACACATTATTCACTATGTGTATAGTTATTATTAACTAATATTAATAATATTAACTTTTCTATAATATAATTTTTTTTTTTAATATGACCAAAGATTCAGAGGTTTGCCACATGATTCTATAGTGACAAGCTTCTCCCAACATAAAAATCAGCAGGGATAAATCAGTCTAGGCTTTATTTTTTACCTCTTAAATATGTTTCCCATACATCAGACATTATAACATAACATCTTCCGTGAAATGATACTGTGATGTGGGTATCAGAGCCCCCAAAGTTGAAATATTTCAAGGTTGATGGCAAGCAGAGGTCATACAGTTTAAAAGTTCAAAACGTAGTCCTTGATAATAAAATGTTATATTCCACATCATCCACCGATGCTTAAAATAGATTTTTGTAGTTGTTTCAAATTAAATCCACACCAGTTGTCACACAAAATGCGTCCATGTGTTTTGACTGAAGAGGGTCAGGCACAGGAATCACATTCATCATGTTGAACAAAGTCGCTCCCTGTTGCAAATGAACCATCGGAGTTCAGTTCATTTCCTCATGGACACTGCCTCGTTGTACAAGACGTTGACTGTTTCTGCATATAATTGCGAGGGATGTCATGCAGTTGTAAATAACATTAAGACTTTCGTTTTCAGAGGTCTGTTGTTTTGCATGTTTGAGCTTAATGGGAAACTTCACTCGGCATTTTGATTGAATTAGCACTAGAACGACAGTCGCTCTAAGCGAAGCACAGCTGAGAACTCTTCTATCCTTCCACTCGCACAGCTGGAGTCATGCTTACAAACGCAAGTTCGTATTTCTAGCCTTAGAAATGCGAACTTTGGATAGACTTCCATTTGTTTTAGTAAGTTCATTTGCCTAACTCGACCCAGGACCAGTTTATTCCTAACGCTAACCTTACCCAAAACTTAATTCACACCATACCTGTAAAACTAACCTTAACCAACCTAACCTAAACCCAACCCCCAAAACAACACCAATCTTTATCTCTAACCTGTGCTTTGGGCCTCATAAGGAGCAGTCCGTTTCCACAACATAGTATGTGTTCAGAAAATAGTCCTTATATATCAAGGCCACACATACACACAATATGTCAATCTTCATAAGGACTTTGCATTGATTTCCATTCATTTCTATAGCCTTATGAGTATGTGCTAAACTCTAAATATAATCTAAACTCAATTCCCACTTCAGTCCTAAATCTAACTCCTTACTCTAAAACAGCACTTCTACTTATGGGGTCCAGGCTTTGTGTTCCACAGTGTATGTACCACATTCTCACAATGTGGTACTTGTTGGAAAAGCGGGCCTCACAAGGTGAGAAATGCTAAAACACACCCAGCATGTGGGTGGGATGGCGGAGAGAAAGGGATGATTATGCACCATGCAAATGTGATTCTTTCTGAAACAAAATTTAGGTGCACAAGTTTGGAGGGTCATCATATTAGATACGAGCTCAAATAATTTGTTGATAGTGTTGAAATCAAAAAGATTTCAACACTTTTTGAAAGTGTTGAAATCACTTTCAAAATTGATTTCAACACTTTTTGAAATCACCAGGAAGCTTGGCATAATTCTGGTTGGATATTTGACAAATCTCTTGTCAAATTTAGTAAAGCTCATCTAAACAGACGTGGCTCTCAAGCAGAACCTACAAATTTTCAACAAGGTTGAAGTTAGAGATCTTGAAGGACATTCTGGAACTTCAGTGTGAGTCTACTTTATCTACTATAGAACCAGCTTCAATTAGTTAAGAATCATTTACAATTCATAGGAAGTCCGTAATTGTCCACTTTGTACAATACATCAGTACCATTGGCAATGAAACAACTTCATTCCTTGATGGTACCAACATCATGTTTTGCAATTGGCTAAAAGTTGTTTGGCCTAAAAGCCTCACATTGAGTGCTCCAATAAAACTCTTTAGGCCAAATATATGTATCTTTTGTCTGGAAGGTGGCTGAATTTCAGTATGGAATATTGTCTGCTTTTTAAATTTACATCTGCAGTTTTCATGCATTAATCGGATTCTTTAGCACACACTGGATTAATCATGAGAGCGAGTGCCGAGTCATTACAAATGACTGGACTTCAGCTGCTGAAAGTTTTATGAGCGTTGACTCATTTGAATGGATTCGGTTTCAAAAGAGGGAATCTGGTTAACACTCCTCTGAGTGTAATCTGCCTACCAGACATCTCTGATGTGGGATGTTGTATAGAAAATAAAGAGCTGTATTTTTTGATGCATCTCCATCCCCTTTGCTCAATCCCAACTTTGATTATTACAATGTAAAATTCAGCAGGGCTACAAACACTGATGCTCCGGCAGTTTCTAGACCTAGAGTGCCCAAGTCCAGTCCTTGAGAGCCACAACCCTGCAACTTTTAAGTACATCGTTTCTCTAACACACCAAAGGAGTGGCTGGTTACCAGTTAATTTACTGCTGGGAGGGAATTCAGCCTTTTGACTCAAGTGCGTTGGAGTAAGGATGCAAAGACTGGACTTGGGCAACCTTGCAGGCTGGCTTCTGTTCCTTGATATCCTAATCAATTCACCTTGATTTGAGCAGGGATTCATGCTAACTCGTACACAGTTGTTTCAGCTAACAGCTAAATAAGGGCTTAGCTAGTGCATGCGTGGGTCCTGTCTGGTTACTTCAGTTTCCTGCTGCAGTCCAAAAACCTGACTAAATTGTTTTGCTCTGTGATGGACTTGCGACTTGTCCAGGGTGCATTTTGCCTCTTGAGCCTCTCCCACACTTCATCCGCAGCTGAACAGCCGATGTGCAGTCACATGGTTGGTGATGTTCACATTCACACACAGCAGAGGCCATGTGATCACACACATAGGCTTCTGGGTCCCTCAGAACAAAATGATGCGACTTTCATCACGCAACTACGTCAGTAAGAGCCGATTACGATGCTTCAGATGAAGGATGGGAAAGCCTTTACCCAGTGAAAACTGTAGATAGACACCAACCGCTGCAACTCAGCTCCATAGAGTTGGAATTTTATGAAAGAGAAAAACATTTGAACAAAATCATGATTTTTGATCCCACTTTATTTAATAACCACCACCGCCATCACCAAGGGTCTTATAAAAACCTCAGATTGTTATAAAAAAAAAAAAAAACATCTGAAAATGAGTTAAACATAAAAACATAAACTGAATGCTTGGTTGTTCAAAGTTGTACCTTCTTTATGGGACACACTGTTAACACTGTCTGAGACAGGCTTTGAAAAAATACATGATGGAACTTATGCTTGACATGGTAAAAAAAAATTAAAATAAAACATAACGGACACAGAAACACACACTGCCAAAGCTTTTCCCTGCAGCGTACGCAATGTAATACTAATAAATAACACTGGATATGAAACCCTGAATGTGGATGTAGGATAATATTTTCAGGGCCAGAAAATGAATGCATGACAAGGCCTTTAAGTAGTACCGCCTCACTGATTCTTACAGACTTCTTCTGTGCTGCCTCAATTGTTAAAATCATAAACAGATCCGGAGGAGAGAAAAGAACATCACAAGAGCTGTAATTACCATGATTAGCCTGTGAGAAAAAAAATGCATACCTCTGAAGAGCGTAGAGCGTGTCGCATTGGTACAATGACATGCTCGACTAGGTTTAGTGTTTTCGATGAGGCAGTTCTGTTAAAAGGTGCAAAACTGTATTTGGTTGTCATTTTTTTAAGCTAGCTAGCTGGGGATTATTTAGCGGTAAGAAGAAAAATACAACTTGTTGGCACTGCCAAAATCTGCTTGTAAACATGAACCTGTCCAAAATCTGCCCTAACGATTATAAAATACCTATCGTTCAAATTATGTCTTAGTTGTGGCGGGTTGTTACATCATCCTTATTGTGCAGAGAGGATGTAGGAAATCCATGTTTTGCAAATGTACTAAGAAAATTCCCCTCCTGAGGTGGAAGGAGCTTTGGAAAATGAAAACACATGGCCACTGCTAAGAAGCTGTGTGCGTCATTGTTAACAGTCATATAAAAATGGGTGTAGCCCATGTAGAAGTAATATCCTCAGGGCAGTTTATGAAGAAAAACATCCGAAACATCCACCTCTAACGAAGATACAGGACAGAACACAGGCGTGAAAATGTGACAAACAGATCAGGGCTAACAGTCGGGAGGAAGACCCCCAGCGAAACTGAGAAGGCAGCTGGAAACGGGATGATGTCATAGCAGGAAGTGCAGAGTGAGATCAATAAATATTAGCTGCTGTGACTTGGTGTGTGTGTATGAGGGGGTGGGGGGGAGTATTTTGCTCGCTCTGTGGTTTATTTTCAGCTATGAGCTGTTCTGCCTCGGAGAAGTCTAGGGGAACGTGTCACATCCTCTAATTGTCCCAGATACAATTATTCTTTTTTTTTTGCTTTTGTTTTTCAACGACAACAGAAGAGGGAGTCACATCTTATTAAACACCAATCCAGTGGTAAACAATGACTACACATAGAACAACAAAACAGAACAAAGTGTGAAATTCACATTCGGTTCAAGATCGCATCTACATCTCCGATGGGCAAGAAACAGATGATGTGTCCTGTAAAATTTTATGTGCATAAAGTTTCTATGTTTTGTTTTCCTTTTACAAGATCTGTGATTTGAAAAAAGAAAGAAAGAAAAAGACAAACACTAAAAAATTTGGAAAGAAATCCCAGCTGATTAAGAATAAACATGTTTTAAGAGGAGGGGTGACAGTCCAGTACCAAACCACACCAGGATCAATCACCACTTAGTATGCGTTCTATCTCCTCTAGTCTCTTCAAGGCTGCTGCCCTTTTTTCCTCTATATCTTTAATCTCTTTAGTGGACTTGCCTTTAGTCCGTTTGCCAGCCTGAGTGCTGTCCAAAGGTTCTGTTTGGTCTGCCTCCCCACCCCCGAGGCCTTCTGCTGAGGATTTCCGCACATTCTTCTCATCCTCATCGCCCTTTCCGTCAGCATTGGCACCCCTCCCTTCCTCCTCACCCGCGGCAACCTCTTCCGTTGTTTCCTCTGCCGCCTGCAGCTTCTCCTCCTTGGCCGTCACACCGCCGCCACCCTCCCTGGAAAGCGGCTCCCCTGCCGCGCTCATGGCGGCCATTTTACTGCGCACTATGCTCAAATGACGGCGCACGTACTCCTCGTTGGGCGCCAGGGCCAGCGTTTCCTCCAAGCACCGCTCGGCCCGCGGCAGGTCCCGCTCTTCGAAGTAGACCACACACAGGTTATGTTTTCCTTGGACGTTGGTGGGGTCCATTCGCAGGATGCGTTCGAAGCAAGCTTTGGCGCCAAGGGTGTCCTTCTTGTGGTTCATGAGGATGTCGCCTTTCAGAATCAGGCCCTTGACGTGCTCTGGGTGGTGGCGGAGGAGCTCGTCCAGCACGGGCAACGCATCCAACTCCCGCTTGGACTGGGAGTAAAGCAGAGCCAGGTTGAACAGCGCGCTGCGGAAGCCGGCCTGCAGGCCGATGGCCTTCCGCATCCAGTGCTCCGCCGCGAGATTTTCATTGGCATCCATGGCCAGCATGCCGAGGTTGAAGTAGCCGTTGGCGTCGTTGGGCTCCTCTTCCACGTAGATGAGGAAACGACGGTTGGCTTCAGGCCAGAACTTTGGTTCTCCTGGAAGGAAGCAGAAACAGTTGAAAAGCCAGGTCTCACCTGTCACCACATCTGCTTTCAATCTGAGCACACGAAGTCTGAGTAAATGTAGTTTTTTTTGTGATTGTCTTCACTTGAAAATGGAAAATTCTTGAAAACCTGGCCACCTTCAAAATCAATATAGAAACTAAAACCTGATGTAAGAGTGACTGATAAAATCTCAGAAGCATTTTAAGCAAGTTTGTACGGAGCTAAATTGGAGCTGTGAAGCTTGTAAAAAAAAAAAAAAATTGAAACTGAAAAAGAAGAAATTTAAAACGTAACCCTCTAGGATCTTAAGAGATGGGGTCACTTGGATCCCACAAGGTTTTCAATCCTTTCAAGCCATAATCATTAAACTTAACAATATTTTACTCTATTTGTAATCAATTTTATGTCATATTCTAAGCTTTTGAAATGTATTAGTATGTGCCTTTCACAACAGTAATTATTACCTATAAAAATGTAACAGATTTTGTGCCTTTAAAGCTCCTGACAAGTCAACCTTTGTAACAAATGGCGTGGATAATCCAGATATCACTCCGTCAAAGACACAGGAACGGAGCGTGATGCAGAAATAAAGTTTAACAACACCCTCAGGTTTATGGCTCTAAAACCCAGCTTTGTAGAACAATGTACTAATATATGTATATTGTCTCAATGGCTAAACTTTCACTTTATGTTGCTCTGCCGTGCTAACCAACAGGTTTCTGTTGGTTTCAAAAGCAAGCTAAAGCCGCTTCCAGTCAAACCTGCTGCAAGTAAATCACACCATTCAATGTTTTTCTTTTCACTTAGTCGATAGATAAAGGAAACTGACAGAAACTTGGCCCTGATCTCTTCAGCGTAGGGGACATTTCTTAAGAACCTGGTTACACCCTAGAGGTAATAACAGGTTACTTCCTTTATTCATTCCAGTTTGGGGGGGGGTTGATGCCCTACACCAGTGAAAAGCAACGCAATTGACAAGTGAAGTACTGCTATTAATCTCCTCGGACAATGCGCTACATTCAATTTAACGGGTTTTTGCGTGTTTGAACAGGTCCGGCTTATTTCACTTTCTCGCAACTCACCAGACTCCTGCATGAGAAGAGCCGAGTTGAAGAGTGCCAGTTTGTGGTGCGGGTTGAGCTCCAGGGCGCGGTTGAAATTCTTCAGGGCTTCAGATGGGTCTTTCATCTCGATGTTGACAATGGCGAGGTTGTACCAGAGGTCGGCGTTGGAGCTGTCGAGCTCCAAGGCGCGCAGGTATGCATCCCGGGCTTCTGTCAGCTTGTTCATCTTCAGCAACAGCTCCCCTCTGTAAAACAAACAAACAAATGACATTAGGGCTCCAACTAATGATTATTTTAGTAATCGATTATTCTAATGATTAATCGATTACTCTGAATCTCCTCCAGCTTTTTTTTTTTAATACTTAAGCTTATTTTATACAATATTAAATGTACACTGAAATAAAAAAAATTATTTATTTTTTAAAATAAGGGGAAAAAAAATGTTTTTGCCTAAAATGCAACAAAATAGCATTCCTTTAGTAAACGCTTGATCATTTGTAGCAAAGGATGCACCTGCAGCTTAAAAATTACTTCCAACATCAACATGCAAAAAACTGTTTCTGCTTGACTTTACATCAATACAGTGCAAGGCTGATCTAGTGATTATTTTTTGGATTAAACTATTAACTGGATAATGAAAAGTTATCCAGTTAACACATATACATGGACAATGAAGGATTTTTTTTTTATCTTAAATGTAATATGTATTTATTTTTGCTCTGAATATGTTGCTTTTTCAACGACTGGCCCTTTTTTGAGTCTCTATAGTCTGGTTAACGATTAAGCGATTACTAAATTAGTTGATGATTATTTAGAAGATTTTATTACAGTTTTTATGTTTTTTGTGATGTAATAGGTCTGTCTTGTAAATGAGACAATGAGTCTCAAGAGAAACTCCTGTATAAATAAAAGATTAAATAATCAATTAATCACATTTCAGATTTAAACTACATGCTGGAAAGTTAGAATAGAATAGAATAGAATTCAACTTTATTGTCATTGCACTGTCACAAGTACAAGCAACGAAATGCGATTGGCATCTATCCAGAAGTGCTATGCATGATATAGATGTTTATTTACAGGTGAACCAAGTAGCAATAATGGCGTGGAGCTAAAACAGTCTGTGGTGTGTGTGTGTGTGAGTAACAGTCCATGTGTGAGAACAGTCCATGTGTTGTGATT